>JAECXW010000834.1:0-25839 GCA_018153365.1 Drosophila fuyamai | reverse complement strand
AACGCCCTAAATCTGAGGGCGTACAAATTTCCCTTGAATCGTGCCGAAGATCGGAGTCCACTATATAGTATTTAATATAGTATTAGAATTAGCTTTAAGATTTGGACACGGGAGTCCACCTATGTTAGCCATATAAGTAATAGTAAATAAGGAGAAATCTCTGCTAATTAGTTGGCGTTTACATGTGAAGCCGAGACACGCACCCCGGGCAGAACCTTCTTAACCCGCTATCGCACTTCGTGAGTGGGGGGACGGTGCGATCGATATCACGGGTCGATAACAGGGAACTGGTTGAGAGAACACGACGCGAAGAGAAGTGCGATCGCTAGAAATCTGACCCGCTCTCTTTGGTTTCGACTTTTCACTGCGGAGTAGACGTGTGCAAGAATAACCCTCCGACGCGAGATTGAGGAAGCAAACGCCTAGGACCTGAGAATCATAGTGTTCATCCGCGCCACACCAGTTAACATCCTCGAAGTTACACGTAAGCCAGAACACCCATTGTGAGGGCAGCAGCCAGGGAACTATTTTGAATAGCTATCAAATATAAGCCTGAAATTAAACCAAAACCCCGCGTGTTATTTCTTTACCAGTACCCTTCCCTTCCTTCTAACCCCAATCTGTTCTCGACTCGATCTACGACGCGTTTGGTTTCGCATCCACACGACGTACTTCAGCCGAGAGCTTCCTCCTTAGAACCCCTCGTGGCTCCGGAGACCAGCCGAGTGTAGAACCCGCCCCCGGTAGGCTCCGAGTAAGGCCGGAGTGTATATACCCGTGACTTGAGTATCCGGAGTGTAGACAATCTGGGTAGGCTCCGGAGTATATCCGGAGTGTAGGACACCCGTAGACTCCGAGTATATCCGGAGTGTAGTGACACCTCGTAGGCACTCCGAGCATCCGGAGCGGGCGGCCTCGCCATGCCCAGCAGAGTTCCCCCTCCCTAGCTCCCCCACAGTCAACTCCAAGCGGAGTTATCCAAATTCACCAACAAGCAGTGCGACTGTCCTTTTAGTATCTCGTTCCGCCACCGGAGGGCATTGCTGACGGATCTCATCCTAGTTCCCCACCAAGCAGTGCGATCACCCACTGAGTAACTCGTTCTATCACCAGGGGGCGCCTCACACAGGATCCTCCCCGGGTCCGCACCGCCAGTGGGGTCGGCCCTATTCCCACTGCAGGCCGCTAGGGCGGCGCTCTAATAGGATGCCCTTGTCGTCAACCCCGTGTTCAGATCGGTCGATCGGCGGCTCTCGCGCGTAGACGCATACTGGGGATTAGAAACCCGTGCGGGGAACGGGCCTTTACGATCGACTACCTCGCTGAAGAGCACTTCGTATCCGGGCACCGTACAGCCTCCCATACCAATTCCTACTACAGGTCCCACCCTTCTATATAAATTCTTGTATAGGTTCCTTGGGCCCGGACTGAGATCTCTACCCCGGACAGAGAACTGCGTTACAAGTGGCGCCCGAGCAGGACCTGATAGGGAGAAAGACCAGGAAAACTACCACCTGTATGGGGAGTGCGTGGGCCCCGGAGTGAGTGACGCAGTCTAACGGTTTCCGCGAAAGTGTCCCGACCGGGAGAATAACCTTGACGAACCAGTGAACGCGCCCGGTATCAAGCCCACGAGCTTATCCGCGATCCCGTACAGTCCACGCGATCGAGTGCCTGTGAAAATACAAAACGTATGGCCCAAGAAGCCCCGTAAAGACTCCAACAAGCGAAGACATCATTCCAAGGCAACGCACCAAGGCCCGCTGCAAACATGGACCCCGACCAGAAAATTGCCGGTGAGTCCGTTCCACACCCTATTTCCTAATCCTGGGGTCCTCTCACGGTGGATTTATCTCAGCTTGAAGGCCGAATTACTAGCCTTCGCTGACTTATCTGGGTTCTCCGCTGAGAGAGGATGCTCCTCTCCGCGTTCGGACTCTCTATAATTCGGATCTTCCCTTCAATGACGTGCTCCTGGTAGTTCTTTCCCGATCCATTATTCTTTATTCTCCGAAGGAGCCTATGTTAGCATGGCGCGCAGCATCCACTTCGCGATCCGACTCTCTATAAGTCGGATCTTCCTTCTAATGGCGTGCTCCTGGTATTTCCTTCCTGATCCACTATTCTATAGTTCTCGAAAGAGCGCATCAGAGCGTGACGCGCAGCATCCTCTTCGCGTTCAGACTCTAATGAGGTGCTCCCTGGTATTTTTTTCCTGATCCATTATCTCTATATTCTTCAAAGGAGCGCATAAAGCATGGCGCGCAGCATCCACTTCGCGCTCAGACTCTCTATGGGGGCTTTCTCTCGAATGGCGTGATCCAAGGTATTCCGATTCTGCTCGAATTGCGAACCTACGATTTCGTCTGCGTAAGGAATGAGCCTGCATCTTGCGAGCGTTCTTCTTCTCTGCCTTGTTTATCCTGTTTCCATTTAAATTAATTCTATAAAAAGCCTTGACTACGATTATTAATAGCACGACGTCTTTGTTCCACGGACGTTTTTCTTAAGCCGCGGAAATGTTTCTCAAATTTAAGATTTGTAACGCCCCTAAATCTGAGGGCGCACAAATTTCCTTTGAATCGTGCCGAAGATCGGAGTCCACTATATAGTATTTAATATAGTATTAGAATTAGCTTTAAGATTTTGACACGGAGTCACCTATGTTAGCCATATAAGTAATAGTAAATAAGGAGAAACTAATTAAGCTGGTGTTTGCGCATGTGAAGTCGAGACACGCACCGGGCAGAACCCCCTTAACCCGCTATCGCACTCGTGAGGGGGGACGGTGCGACGATATCACGGTCGATAACAGGGAACTGGTTGAGAGAACACGACGCGAGCTATAGTGCGATCGCTAGAAATCTGACCCGCCTCTCTTTGGTTTCGACTTCACTGCGAGTAGACGTGTGCAAGAATAACCTCCGACGCGAGATTGAGAAGCAAACGCCCAACCTGAGAATCATAGTGTTCATCCGCGCCACACCAGTTAACATCCTCGAAGTTACATGTAAGTCAGAACACTCCATTGTGAGGGCAGCAGCCAGGGAACTATTTTGAATAGCTATCAAATATAAGCCTGAAATTAAACCAAAACCCCGCGTGTTATTTCCTTTACCAGTACCCTTCCTTCCTTCTAACCCCACCTGTTCTCGACCCCGATCTACGACGCGTGCTTGGCCTCGCATCCACACGACGTAAATTTCGGCCGAGAGCTTCCTCCTTAGAACCCTCGTAGGCTCCGAGACCAGCCGGAGTGTAGAACCCGCCCCCCGTAGGCTCCGGAGTATAGCCGGAGTGTAGATACCCGTAGACTCGGAGTATATCCGGAGTGTAGACACCCGTAGGCTCCGATCACCCACTGAGTACCTCGTTCTATCACCAGGGGGCGCCTCACACAGGATCCTCCCCGGTCCGCACCAAGCAGTGGGGTCGGCCCTATTCTCACTGCAGGCCGCTAGGCGGCGCTCTAATAGATGCCTTGTCGTCAACCTCAAGCGTTCAGATCGGTTCGATCGGCGGCTCTCGCGCGTAGACGCATACTGGGGATTAGAACCCGTGCGGGAACGGGCCTTTACGATCGACTACCTCGCCGAAGAGCACTCGTATCCGGGCACCGTACAGCCTCCCATACCAATTCCTACTACAGGTCCCACCCTTCTATATAAATTTCCTTGTATAGGTTCCTTGGGCCTCGACTGAGATTCTACCCTGGACAGAAACCGGCGTTAGCAAGTGGCGCCCGAGCAGGGACCCGATAGGGAGAAAGACCAGAAAAACTACCACCAGTCTAACGGCTTCCGCGAAAGCGTCCCGACCGGGGAGAATAACCTTGACGAACTAGTGAACGCGCCCGGTATCAAGCCCACGAGCTTATTCGCGATCCCGTACAGTCCACGCGATCGAGTGCCTGTGAAAATACAAACGTATGGCCCAAGAAGCCCCGTAAAGACCCAACAAACGAAGACATCATTCCAAGGCAACGCACCAAGGCCGGCTGCAAACATGGACCCCGGACCAGAAAATTGCTGGTGAGTCCGTTCCAGCACACTTATTTCCCAATCCCGGGGTCCCCTCGCGGTGGATTTATTCCGCTTGAAGGCCGGAATTACTAGCCTTCGCTGACGAATTCGGGTTCTCCGCTGAGGGACTCGTCGACGACTTGGGGCGAAACTTTGTCACCCTAGTTAGAGACTCGGAACAAACCTAAGAGGTGTGGGGCCCGATTAGTCGACCTAGGGAAGACAATACTCATCACGCGCCCCGAGCCCCGCACCTTAGGGGGAAGCACAAACCGGCCCCAGCGGCCCGCCCCGAACATAAGCGCCGGAGCAACCCCCGGTCTCCTCGTAGACCGAGCCTCGGAATTGCCCCTAGCCTCACGGTTACCGTCGCCTCCGGTCGGCAGTAACCGAGGTACTCACGGGACTGAGCTACGACTGGAATCGCCGCGAGATGGTTTGGTGTCCCCGAACGAATTCGTAAATGGAGCCTCCACTTTGACGGATATTCAGGACCCCTTAGCCTTCATCGAGCAGGTCGAAAGTCGGGCCGTATCCTACGGGATAGACCTAGGATTCCTCTCCCGAGCCAGGGCGGAGAGCCGCTGACGAGCAGAGCGGACAAATGGTTCCAAACAAGCCGCCTCCAAGGGGCCGACCGCAAAACATTTCCGGCGTGAATTCCCTCGAGTTTTTCTCCCACCCTCGATACCTCCAGCGGGCTTGGACGACCAGATTCGGAGTCGGAGCAGTTGGAAGGGGAAACATTTAAAGACCTTATGCTAGATCTTCGAGTCCTCATGCGCCATGCGGGCTACAACGAAACCAAGAGCTAGATAGGCTATAATGAAAATGTCGCGCCGGAATACCAGATGTATATCCGACGCAGCGAGGTACGGACCATTAGGGAATTAGCCCAATTGGCCACCGAGTTCGAGGCCGTTCGGAAGCGGAGCCTCGAGAGGAACAAATATGACCCCGCCACCAGAGATCCGACAGCGTACCGCCCCTCTTCACAAGGTCAGACCCAACCTACGTTCGCTGACAGAGCCCCCTACGGAGCCCCACCCCGTACATCTCCAGAGACCCAGAACTGCCCTGCCAGCTAGGGCTAACCGGGTGACCGCACCCGAAACGACGAGTCGATGTGGCGGATGCTTGCCGAAATTGGTGGAGCACCGGGACACTTCAGCGGCGACTGCTGGAATCCTCGATAGACATCTGTTGGGACTGCGGACGACGGACGTCCGTACAGTCGAATGCTGTCGACGCCAACAACCGGGAAACGGGATGGTTCCCCTGACCGGCGGGAACTGCGGGACCCAACCCACCGGAAAACCAACAGTAACCGCACCAGCTTAGGAGAGAGAGGAAGGATCGCCGCGGAAGTCGACCTTGGCGGACACATACGGTTAGCCACCATCGACACCGGGGCATCGAGGAGTTTCATTAGCCAGGACATCGCCAACGTAGTCGGTCAGCCACACCAGTTTAGGGAGATTCGCACCCAGATTAATCTCGCTGACACGTCTCGGAGGAAGTAACAAGGTTACTCCTTGCGGACGTGACGCTCGCCCGGAAGACAATTCAGGTTCCCCCTCTAGTAATGCCCGCCATGCTGGAGTCTTTAACTCCTAGGGATGGATTTCCTCGCTTCTATCGGCACCACCCTCCGATGCGGTACGGCAAGCCCTTCACGCTGTCCCGACAAAGACCCAGAGAAGGTGGGGACGATTAGGTACAAAAAAACTTACGGCCGACAACGGCGGCAATCCACCGGAACCACCACCTCGACTCCGATCACGAGGACCACCCAGGCCCGAAGCTACGCCTCAGTACAGCTAACGGACATCCATCAACGGACACGCCAGGAGCCCCTTGCGAGAAGCGGCGCAACGGAACGCGGCGCGCGGCAGCTTCTCCGGACACAACGCAGCTTCAGGAAACCCCGTGGCAGCCCCCACGACGGTTGGCAGGGAAAACCCCGTAGGGATACAGCCACTACAGCTCCTAAGCAACAGGAACGTGTAAGCAACTGGCGCCTGCCGTGGATAATCGCTGCCGTTTGGAGCCTTATGGCTGACTCATCCGCCATAGCTCGGAAAAGGAACCCTTTCGAACGGAACTTCGGCTAGGCATAGCCAACCACGTTTATAGGGCCTTAGGTTGACAGGGATGCGCCCGAAGGGAACCTAAAGTACGGGAAACGTATTACGCCACAGCACGCAAGGAAAAAGACGCGACCAACACCACAGGGGAGAAACACCAGCATGGCACCGAGGACCACGACAGGGAAACGCCGGGAGGAAAACGCCGAGAATCCACGAGGGACATCCGATACGGGCACTGTCCCAGGGGGAATCAAGTAATCAGGAGGGCGAGGAACGCGGGCTGCGAGACTAATCTGCAGGTACAAGCGTCTCTCAAAGCGAATAGCTAGCGCAATTTGAAGGAATGGCGGGGGTAGCCAACATAGCGGAACACCGGATCACCATGAGGGGACGACCGGCCGATGAAGCAACGCTATTACCCGAAAACCCTGCCATGCAAACGGATCATAGACGAGCAAGTAGACGCCGGTGCTGGAGCAGGAAATGTATCGAACCGTCGCGTAGTCCGGGCATAGTGCTCCGTTGGTCCAGGTCCGAAGAAACCGGCCAGTGGCGCATGTGCGTGGACTACCGGCAACTAAACGCGAAATCGATTCCGGACGCGCACCTGCTGCCGCGCATTAACCACATCTTAGAACGACTGAGGAACGCGAGATACATTTCGACCCTGGATCTGCGCAACGGGTACTGGCAGATACCAATCGCCAAAGATAGCCGGGCATGTACCGCCCTTTCACGGTACCCGGCGCGGCCTATTCCTATGGCGCGTCATGCCTTTCGGGCTGTCCATTCGGCTCCGGCAACTTTTCAACGAGCCTTAGATAGCGTGATCGGACCTGACCCGACCCATACGTTCGCCTACCTCGATGACATCATTGCTATTGGGGCTAGCCTAGAGGAACACATGGACAACCTGGCAAAGTTTTCGAACGATTGAGGAGAGCTAACCTAGGCATCAACCAGGAAAAGTGCTCCTCCTTCAAGAGAAAACTGGCCTACCTTGGACATGTGATCAGACCAGGGGTATCCACACCGACCCGACAAGGTAGCGGCCAAGAGAAACCTGAGCCCTCCCACTAGTTTGCGGGAGCTAAGGAGATGTCTCGGGATGGCCTCATGGTACCGACGGTTCGTGCCCAACTTTGCAGCCCGGTGGTCCAACCCATGACGAACCTCGCAAAGAAAAACCAACGGTGGAAGTGGGAATTGGAGCAGCAGAATGCATTCGATCTCCTGAAAGGTTTGCTGACAGACGCACCAGTGCTGGCGTGCCCAGGATTTCTCCGTCAAGATGACGCCCAAACTGACGCTAGTTACAAGCGGACTCGGGGGAGTAGCACCCAGGAAAATCGACGTTCAGGAGCGAGTCATTGCCTACGTCAGCCGTAAGCTCGATGCCGCGGAGTTGAATTATTCGCCCACGGAAAAGGAATGTTTGGCCATCGTCTCGGGGAATACGGAAACTGCGATGCTACCTCGAAGGCTAGCGGGTTCGACGTAATCACCGACCACCTAGCCCTGAAATGGCTGGACCAGATCGAAAACCCACCGGGAGGATTGCCAGATGGGCCTTAGAGCTACAACAATATCAGTACGATGTGCATTACCGGCGCGGGAAGTATAACGTGGTAGCCGATGCTCTCTCCCGGCAACCACTAGAGCACTTACAGAGACTCACGGACGGCGAGCACCAGTGCAAGTGGCTGCAAAGAAAGATGAAGGACGTTCGGGAGGACCCCCAGAAGTTTGCCGATTTCATCATTGAAAACGGAGAACTATATCGCCACCTCGGTCACCGTCCAGACGGCCAAGACTACGTGCCCTGGAAGCTGTGCGTAGCAGCCGAACATCGGGATCGAATCCTACATGAATGCCATGATGCCCCCCACCGCCGGATATCTTGGCATTAGGAAAACCATCAGGATTCCCGTAGAAGTACTACTGGCCGGGATGTTCAGCGACGTGCGACGACACGTGCGACAATGTATCCTGTGCCAGAAATACAAGTCAGAACAGCGACAATAGGCCGGAAAGTGCTAACGAGACAGGTCTGCGAACCCTTTGGCATTCTGTGTGCGGATTTCACCGGACCTTGCCCCGCTCCAAAGAGGGGAATACCATGCTCCTCGTCTCTTCGACATATTCACCAAATGGGTCGAGTTAATACCCCTACGCAGAGCAAGTACGGCGACTTTGATACGAGCTTCCGCGAACGGATTACGGCCACTTGGAGCCCCGAGGAAACTGGTGCGATAATGGCTCAGACAGTTCACCAGCAAGGCGTTCAAAAGATTTCCCAAGGAGACGGGGAGTGGAACCTCACCTCACTGCCCCAGACTGCCTACGAGAGAACCGACAGAGCGCGAATCGCACGGTGAAAACTATAATCGCCCAGTACGTGGAAAATGGGCAGAACACCTGAGATATGCTACTACCAGAACTCACTCGCGATCAACACAAGTGTCTGGAATCGACCGGGTATAGCCCAGCCTTTCTCCTACAGCGGTCGCTTCGTCACCCAACGTCGTCCGAATCCGTCCTTACCTGGCCATAGGGATGGGCGACTTGCTAATATTGAGACTTAAAAGCGTTCTTTCCTCTTCCACAGGTGACCTGAGGATGAAGACAGCGAAACTCGCAGAGAGGACACCGGCGACCAACCTGGGCAGTCCCAGAGTCCGAAGCAAACCGAACGCCACAGCAACGAGGGGTGATCATAAGTACCCTAACCTTCCTTTGTGTCCCCACTAAGTTTAAATTTGACATAAGCAAGTAAGACCTTAAGAAGGGAGTTAGAGATTCTTTCGCTGCAGCCCAGTTATCCCCAGTGTTAAGCACCAATAGAACTAAGCTAGTTTAGTTGTTTCTCACAGAACTGACGGGCAGGAATGGAGACTTCATCGTACCGTCGTCCGGCGACAGCGAAGAGGGAGCTGGAACCTCACGTTCAAGGTAACCGCCAGTCGACGGCCACAGGGGGACCCTCGGCTACGCCCAGGAACGGCGTACGCCGGAGAGATCCACCCGGTCATGCCCGACGGGTAGGAGCCAGCCAGGGAGTCCCGGGAAGAGCGACCCCATCCTCTCCCGGATCCTGTGCTCGGACATCATCCTGCCGGGCAGTCGAACTGCGCCCCGGAAATCCAGCGCACCCGGAGAACGAGTCGATGCCGACGCTACCTCGAGCCGGGAGAACCTCGCCACACTACACGGACGCGCCGGACATCGGATCTACCCGACTTACTATAGGTGCCACCCGAGTCCAGCCAGGTCAACGGAGAGCAGCAGGGAGTATAACCCTTGCGGTCGCAGCGAAAGCTACCGAAACACCCGGACTCCTACTCCAGCGACGATGAGGAAGATCGGGATGAACAATCACCCCTATGTCTTGGAGGCTAAGCAACCCGATGACGCGGACGCGGACGCGTACTCGGCGAGCAGCCGTGAGGACGACGACGATCCCAGGGAAGGTGCGGCACTACGTCCATACGGGCGAGGACCGCTGCGGATACCACCGGGGGGTCCTGGATCTACTTAATGAGAACCAGCTGGGAAGCGATCCAAATAGAGGCACCGTAGTCGGCCACCCGATGACCCCATCGTGACCTTCCCACCGTCCCCCGTGCACCTGTGCATCATGGGGCCTGACGAGACCGAGGCAGCCGAAGACCCGGATTCCCGACGGATCGCACCGTCGTTCTGACCTGCTTGCAGGACGAAGAGATGGGACCAGGGGCCGTCCACCTCCTTCTCCCTCGTGGGCCGTGCGCAACGCTTTCCGCGCGAACACCACTGACGGCCAAGTCTCGGTCGCCGTCTGGCAGGCCATCTGCGCCCGACGTCCTGGCCGCCCGCACCGCACGACAGCGCCTCAGGGTCCTGATCGAGGAGGGCCTACCAGGTCACCCTAAAACCGAACGGCGCGGAAATATTTACACTCCTCCTCGAAGTAAGGAGGGAATGTGACGCCCGAAATCTGAGGGACGTACAAATTTCCTTGAATCGTGCCGAAGATCGGGAGTCCAATATATAGTATTTAATATAGTATTAGAATTAGCTTTAGGATTTGGACACGGAGTCCAACGGCGCTAACCATATAAGTAATCGTAAATAAGGAGAAACTAATTAAGCTGGTGCTTACATGTGAAGCCGAGACACGCACCCCGAGAACCTCTTAACCCGCTATCGCACTCGTGAGGGGGGGGACGGGTGCGATCGATATCACGGTCGATAACAGGGAACTGGTTCAGAGAACACGACGAGAGCTAAAGTGACCGCTAGAAATCTGACCCGCTCTCTTTGGTTTCGACTTTTTCACTGCGAGTAGACGTGCAAGAATAACCCTCCGACGCGAGATTGAGAAGCAAACGCCTAACCTGTAACTCAGGTACCATCCGCGCCACACCAGTTAACATCCTCCGAAGTTACACGTAAGCCAGAACACCCATTGTGAGGGCAGCAGCCAGGGAACTATTTTGAATAGCTATCAAATATAAGCCTGAAATTAAACCAAAACCCCGCATATTTCTCACAAAGTACCCTTCCTTCCTTCTAACCCCACCCGTTCGACCCTTCGATCTACGACGCGTTTGTTTCATCCACACGACGTACCGCCGAGAGCTTCCTCCTTAGAACCATCGTCTCTGACTTTCAAAGTGAACGGTCGTGTTTTTTTCTGCGCTTCGAATTTTGTATTTTGTTTTCGTTTATTCCCATAGGTGGGTGTTAACAATTTTAATTTTCTTCCGCGTTATTCAAACATATGTAAATTTAAACTCCGTTCGCTTCAGAGTGCACTTTGTATTTGATACTAACTAATTGTTTTATTTTCGTAATTCTTATCTGTGTTTTCTTTTCTTTTATCTACACCGTTTTCTCTTTTGTGCATGCACTTTAACTTAGTTACGCTCCCGCTCTCTTGCTCTCTTTTTGCTTTGAAAGTTCTAAGCGTGCAGTTTCTGCGCTCTTGCGGTACTTATAACTGCTCGCTTATAAATTTCAATTCGCTTTCTTGGTACAGTGGTCCCAATAAATACAATGAATAATAAAAATTTAGTCTGCTTCTGCAAGAAATGCAGCCTCGTAATCAGGGCTGACCAGTCGAATATGACTTGCTGGTTGTGTGAAAATATGGTGCACACCAAGTGCGCCGGTTTTACTGGCCGGACAAGTGATGACCTATCGAAGGGGCCCAATTTGCAGTTTTGTTGTGATGCTTGTGTCGAGGTTGCGAACGAGATGAAATCGTTCATGCGCCAAACTAAAGGCGGCCTGATGGGGCTGATTAGCTGTTTCGGTGTTGCTAGAGATAGTTTTCGCCGAGCTGATGATCTCCCTCTCTGCGCTGGACTCGCAGTTTAATAGTCGTAAGCTATTAGAAGAGTCCCCTAAGCGCAAAAAGGCCGCTGGTGGTAAGGGAGCAAAAGGGGAACACCCCGCAACCGAAATCAAAAGAACAACAGAGCATTCCGGCGGATCAGCAGCCGATTTCAGCAAACCCTCAAATGTTGCTAAGATCGGCAGCTAAAAAAGATTCGGTATCCGAACAATCCGTTTCAGAATGCATGCAACCAGGGACTTCTAAGAATTCCGATTTGTCCGTAGTGGTTTCACAATTAGTGGATCCACCTATCTCTCAGAATATAGCATCTCCTCCACAAGGGACTACTGAGTCCGGACAACCGGCTCAAGGTGGTTTGGCAGAAGCATTGTCTGCTCCACCAAAATCCCTTTCAGTGGTTCCACTCAAGAAACAAATTTTCGTTTCTCGGCTTTCCCCTGATCAAACATCTTCTGATGTATTGTCTTATATACAAGACAAAACTAAAGCCGATTGTAATAGTGTAAAGGTGGAAAAGTTTAAGTTTTCTTATGCTAGAGACATTTCATCTTTCAAGATAACTGTCCCTAACGAGCTTTTTGAAGCCATATGCTCGGGCGACTTTTGGCCGGATAATATGGTTGTAAAAGAGTTCGAGGCTAAGATAAAGAAGAAGGGGCCCGTGGGAGTAAAACTTCCTAGTCGAGGCCAAACCAGTGTACCAATTTCAAAAAACTAACTTCTAACCTCCTACTTTCCTATCAGAATGCAAGAGGTTTGCGCAGCAAACTTACTAAATTGTATTCCGATAGCCTTTCCTTTGCATCTAATATTATTGTGTTCACAGAAACCTGGTTAAAGCCGGAGATCTTTAGCTCCGAAGTTTTTCCAGGTAAGTACACAATATATAGGTATGACCGTCCCTCTAGACGGGGAGGTGGAGTCTTAATTGGAGTTGATTCAAACCTCCCGTCTGAGCAGTTATTTTTTGATGAATTCAATACTATTGAATTTATTTGTGTAAAGTTATCGCTTCCTGGTAACTTTATATACATAACCTGCTCATATATTCCGCCGTTGTCTGAACTTCCTGATTATTTAAATCACCTATCCGTCATTAAGTCCGTTGCAAATAAGCTTTCCGATAGGGATCAGTTGATAGTTCTAGGTGATTTTAATATACCTGGAGTTACTTGGTCCACTGAGGATGGATCGAATGTCTTACTACCTATAGTACAGCATGATTTTATTGATGGCCTGCTTGACATATCTCTATCTCAAGTAAACCATGTTCGAAATTCATTAGGTCGCCTACTTGATTTGTGTTTTGTATCAAATCCTGAAGGTGTGTTTCTGTCCAGAGTAGCACCACTCACGCAACCTGAAGATCCATATCACCCAACTTTCGAACTTTCATTTGATACGGGTAGAGTTATAGAAGAAAAATCAGAAAAATCCAAACGAATACATTGTTTTCGCAAGGCAGACTTTCTGAGGCTAAATAATTTTATTTCTGGCTTTAATTGGTCTGATCTTTACCTGTGCATTAATATGTCCGATGCAGTTAATGTTTTTTACACTGCAATAAACTCATTTTTTAATTCCTGTGTTCCGTGGTACTATCCGTCAACTTCCAATAAATCACCTTGGTTTAGCAAAGAGTTGACACACTTAAGAAATGTAAAGTCCAGACTTTTTAGGAAATATAAAAATACCGGTTCTCAATCTGTTTTTACTAGATATTTAAGTGCTCGGTCAAGATTTACCGTGCTTAATGCTCAGTGTTATAACAGTTACTTAAACCGTTGTAAGGTCCAGTTCTCTCAGGACCCGAAACAGTTTTATAATTTTGTTAACACCAAGCGTAAATCTAATTCCTTTCCTTCCTCGCTATCGTTCGAAAACATGACGGCAACCACAGATCAGGCAATAGCCGATCTATTTGCCCAATTTTTTCAAACGACTTACTCTACTTTAGATTATTCATCACAGCCTTATTCTTACAACATATCCAAGTCAAACCTCATATTCTGTCCCACTTTAACAGAAAGCTCTCTTCTTTTGGATCTTCTTCGTATTAAACCTGTTTATTCGCCAGGGCCCGATGGTATTCCTGGGTGCGTGCTTAGGTATTGCGCTAAGGCCCTGTGCAAACCTCTTCACAAGTTGTTTACCTTATCTATAGAAACCTCCCAATTCCCAAATATTTGGAAGGAATCATTTGTTATTCCTCTTTTCAAAAAAGGTAACAAGTTAGAAGCCAGTAACTACAGAGGTATTTCTAAGTTGTCAGCTATTCCTAAGCTTTTTGAAAAATTATTACTCCTCATTTGCAGCACCTTTGCAGATCAATCATTTCTCCGTGTCAACACGGATTTATTAAACGTAGATCCACAATCACAAACCTTCTAGAGCTCACTTCATTAGTGATAAATGGCTTCAATAGTAGTTTTCAAACAGACGTCATTTACACTGACTTTAGTAAAGCATTTGACTCTGTAAATCACTTACTTCTCATTCAAAAACTTGACCTTTTAGGTTTTCCAGTTGATCTGCTTAAATGGAATTCAAGTTATCTGAATGGCAGGTCACAAAGGGTCCTTTTTAAAAATTCAATTTCTGAAATTCTCCGTGTTACCTCCGGTGTCCCACAAGGGAGCCATCTGGGTCCGTTACTTTTTACATTATTTATTAATGATCTTCCCTCAATTATAAGTCATTCTCGCGTACTTATGTACGCAGATGATGTTAAGTTGTGCCTGCAGTATAAGGACATTTCCTGCCATTTAGACTTGCAATCCGATCTAGATAATTTTCAAAACTGGTGCCGAGATAATTTACTAAATTTAAACGGTTCCAAGTGCAAGCTGATGACTTTTTATCGGGCCAATCCGATATACGCGACCTACACGTTAAGTGGCAGCTCTTTGGATAGAATAACTCTTGTAAACGATCTTGGCGTTCTCTTGGACCCCAAACTAAAATTTTCTAATCACATTTCGTCCATGGTTAATAAAGCCAGAGGAGTGCTTGGATTTATTAAAAGGTGGTCAAAAGAATTCGATGATCCTTATTTGACTAAAACGTTATATATTTCGCTAGTCCGTCCGATTCTGGAGTATGGGTCTCCCGTCTGGAGTCCACAATACGGAATACGTATTGGTCGTATTGAATCTGTACAAAAAAACTTCCTTCTTTTTGCTTTACGGCGCCTAAACTGGGATGCAAATCTTATCTTACCTTCTTATTCTAGTAGACTTCTTTTGATTAATTTACCATCCCTAGCCAACCGTAGAACGATGCTTGGTACTATCTTTATTTATAACCTTATTCATGGTGATATTGACTGCCCCGACTTGTTAAGTCGGCTAAACTTTTCTGTGCCAAGTAGATTAACCAGAAATTATATTCCCCTAACTTTAAATCATTGTAGATCTAACTATGCCTTGCATGAGCCTTTCAGAGTATTATGTTCTGACTATAATAGACTTTTTCCTGTAATATCAAATCTTGACTCTCTGCCGCTCCTAAAACGATTAATACTTGCTTCATTGGCACAAGATTGATCTAACTATTACTTTTTTCCCCGGACCTTTACCTTTATTTTCCTATCTCGCGTCTATCTTATCGCGAATCGTGCCGTACGATACACGGCTGCGCCCCTCGGTCGGTTGGGCGGGTAAGTGGGCCGTGGGACTCCGCGCGAAAAAAAAAAAAAATAAAAAAAATAAGCTAATGCATATACATACATATATATATATAAAAGAAATTAAAAAAATTAAAAATGAATTTCTATAGATTTATCGTCTTGTACAATGTAAAATTATATAATCAAATTAAATATTTCAACATTATTTAACCCTTCAATATGTTAAGAATATATATTTTAGGATAAGCCTTCTCTAAAAAGAAAATGAAACATTTGTTAAAAACTAAAAAAAAAAAAGATATTGAAATGAACTTGATTATTTATTACTATTGAGACAAAGATTTGTATATGAATGTTAACATGGAGAAACTGAACTAATAAATATAATGGGGTACCAAAAAAAAACAAACACACATCAAATCACTTCAGGGCTAACACTGCAAATTCCTTGCATGGCAAAGTGGGGTAATATAGAGCACTTACACCAAACTCATAAAAAAAATAAACTCATAAACAACTACAACCCGATAAAAGTAACAAAAATCACAGCTAAACAAGAAAGGAAAGCTAACTTCGGGCGGAGCCGAAGTGATATACCCTTGCAGAATATTCTGTAAGTAATATTCTCCAAAATTATTCATATGATGCATTCTTAATACTAATAAAAATCCCAACTTCCTAACTTTACAAACACCAGAGTTATGGCGTTTCCTATCGTTCAGTTATATGGCAGCTATATGATATAGTCGACCGATCCCGGCCGTTCCTACTTATATACTGCGTGCAAAGGAAAGAAGGGTGTGTGCAAAGTTTCAATTCGATATCTTTAAAACTGAGAGACTAGTTCGCGTAGAAACAGACAGACGGACATGGCTATATCAACTCAGGAGGTGATCCTGATCAAGAATATATATACTTTATAGGGTCGGAGATGTCTCCTTCACTGCGTTGCACACTTTTGACCAAAATTATAATACCCTCTGCAAGGGTATAAAAACCAGAAACATTTCTGTTAAACAATATTTCAAAACAAATATAAAATATAAAAGTATTTTCAAAAAGTAACAACAAGTTAAAGCTGCGAGAAAGAATTAAAACATACATAATAAATAAGCTGCGAATCACTGTAGCTAAACCCAGGGAGTTTCCCACCCCCAACCACGGCTGGACATAACTTATATGTATGTAAGTAAGTTGAGTATAACATAAGCAATAACACAAAGTCATACACATGAAATAAAGGGGTGATCAAAAGTATTTGCACAAATTACACGTTCTTACTCATAAGAAATGTGCAAAAACTTTTGACCACAACTGTACAT
This sequence comes from Drosophila fuyamai, assembly GCA_018153365.1. Lineage (NCBI taxonomy): Eukaryota > Metazoa > Arthropoda > Insecta > Diptera > Drosophilidae > Drosophila > Drosophila fuyamai. Next base: position 9,436 of record JAECXW010000834.1, on the reverse strand, counting down.
GAAATGGCAACGCAATGCCACGCTTACCAATACATACATACTGGCCGCGGCCAGGGACAAAAAGAAATACAAACACATTTTATAAATTTCAATTTTACATGTCATTTTAATTTCAATTGGATATTTGGATATTTTGATACATATGTATATTATTTTATGTATTATATTTTATTTCTCTGGTTCCTCAGAAGGGGGGGCAGTGACATCTTGCATCTGCCGCTGCCGCTACCGCCGCAGATGGTGCCGCTACCGCCGCAGATGGTGCCGCTACCGCCGCAGGTGCCTCTACCGGTGCCGCTGATGCTGCTGCTACCGCCTCCTGTACGAACGCCTTGTTCGTCGTTTTCCACCCCTCCCTTGATGAGGATTGGGGGGGGATAGTAATTACTTGGCACCGTGTAAGCTGGCGGTGGGTACTGGGGGTACTGAGGAGGGTATGGGGCGGGGTATGGGGAGGGGTATGGGGCGGGGTATGGGGCGGGATATGGGGCAGGATATGGGGCAGGATAGGGCACAGGGTATGGGGAAGGATATGGGGGGGCATTTGAGGCCCATAATTAAATCCGAAGTATGGATTCATCTATATAAAAAGAAGGAAATTAATAAAAATTAAAATAAATAAAATTTGTACTTACGTTTGCATTCCTCTCCTTGTCGTCGCTTTGTGAAGTGTGCCCAAATTTAGAAATTGAGCTTATACATAAATAACTTGAATGCTTTAGAAATATAGTATTTTTTATAGTATTCGGTAACGGACCACAAAGTGTTTGAAATCTAATAGGTCTATCGAAATTTATGCACAATAAAAATAAGACTTTATATATGCTTGCATATGCAAAATAAACATAACCCCATAACTATAAAAGCATTTATATTATTTTACAATTTTAAATAAACAATATTTTCGTAGAAATAAAATTGCTCTTAGAAATTAACTTTGTATATCAAAAATAAAATATATTCAATAAATCAATATAAATGTATATCTGTATATTTAATTTAATATAAGTGTTCTCATTAAATGTAAAATATTTCAATTTGGCCTGGCTCAATATTAAAATTAGTTCCTACAAAAATATAATTCAACCCCCATATGAAATTTAAGTCCGTCCCACTTGTTCCCTTTCAATTGAAATCAAATTCAAAGCCAACTGAAAAGTGGACCTTGAATTCAGCCCCGGTGGACCTTAAATTCAGGCCCATCAAAGGAAAACAATAACAACATATTTGTAAGCAAAGTAAAATCATAAGGCCATTTCGGTCGTTCGCCCACATTCCCCATAAGCCAAAAAATCCCCAATGACCAGTGCAGCTGCAGAAATTCACCATGGGCATGGAATGAAGCTCGATTCGAACAAATGCAAAACTCTCTTTTTTCCGTTTTTCCCCTACGTGGCATCACAGGAAATGTCACTCGAGAGCGCAGGCAGAGCAAATGACGGCTCTATACATTATTACTCTATGCTAAAATTACCGAAGCACCATGGGAAACCATATGCGTAGACTTCGTCGGACCACTACCACGTACGAAACATCGAAACACCACACTAGTAGTAATAGTAGACAGGTTCTCGAAATGGACCGAAGTCGCGGCAGTAAGGCAAGCAACGGCAGAAGCTTTCCTGAAATTATTTCGTGAAAGAATAATCGCAAGAGTTGGAGCACCAAAAACACTGATATCCGACAATGGGGTCCAGTTTACGGGAAGGAAAACAAAGACCGCCATGGAGCAGTGGGGAATACACCAGCAATTCACAGCACCATATAAGCCACAACAAAACCCAACCGAAAGGACGAACCGAACCATCAAAAACCATGATATCACAAATGGTGGGAGAAGAACAAACCAGGTGGGACGAGAATCTGCCGGAGCTAATGCTAGCATATAATAGCAGCATATCAGAGTCGACGGGTTTCAGTCCAGCACAATTATTGTATGGAAGGAATCTACGACTACCAGGAGCTCTGTTCGACAAAGTTACTAAAGGATCGGGACTAGCGACAGAAACAGTAGCAGCGAAACGACTAAGAGAGATTAGAAACGAGGCAATCCAGAACATGGAAGAAGCAGCGGGGACACAAAAATTCCACTACGATCTACGAAAAAGAGAATGGAAACCAAGTGTAGGGCAACTAGTCTGGTGCAAAACACACTATTTATCAAACGCAGCGGAAAAGTTTAACGCGAAACTAGCGCCAAAATATGACGGGCCGTGGGTAGTAGACAACTTTTGTTCACCGGTAATAGCTAAACTGAAAAATCAAAAAACTAAGAAATCGAAACGGACATACATTGGGGACAAATATATATACACACTAACCATACGCTAACAAACCCTGATAGTTTAGAGGCAGAGGGTAATCAATGTAACGCCTTACTCATTTCAGTACACAACAACAACAACATGGACAAATTTCAGAAGTCAAGCGAGAAGTTTCGAGAGGACTGCAAGCGGCTACAGCAGGCGAGGAGATTAGCACAGCTAATATCGGCCAGACCAGCGGGTACCGGAGTGCGGGTACGGACAGCGCCAACTCGCCTCAAACCACCGACGTGCCGACTAGTGGAGCACGACAACCGGGGCAGGAGCACGAAAGATGACCGACCGGCACCCCGACCACCGGCGCAACCTTCGACGGCACGACCCATAGGGGGAAGACAAAGAGTGGCACACACCCCGAGAAGACTGCCTGGAGCACAAGTCGGCGGACACCAACTGGTGCCAAGGATGGGGAATGTGCGGACGCCGTCGCCGGATAGGGACATCCTGGAGCCCCGATCCAGCTACATACGACCAGCCAAGTTCTGAGGTACTCCACGGCCCACCGCTTCCAGCAGCAGCACAACAGCAGGAACAGCCGGAAGAGTTCACCAATGAGATGGGGTGGACAGTACCGGCGGATGCAACGATGTCGGCCAGGGCAGTGGACGAGATAAAGGAACGCTGGGGGCAGAAACGGAAATGGCAGCAGCAGACCATCCTAGTAAAGGATGAAGAGAAGTCGTGGAAGGTCATCTTCGGCAGGGGGTCGAAGATCACGATTCGGCACTTCGTGCCTACGCAAGAGGGGGGGAGGTGTGACGCTCCAGAGCGCACAATATAAGTAAATATATAAAATAAGCTTAGGTTAAGAAAGATAAAAAGCATGAAGCGACAACATAGTACATAGGGAATAGGATTAATATAATAATAAGATTAGTTTAAGAGAATAAAAAACCTGAAACCATAGAGTAAGAAACTGTATAGAGGTTTCATTTGCTCTGCCCGCGCTCTCGAGTGACTTTGCCAGTGATGCCACGTAGGGGAAAAACGGAAAAAAAGAGAGTTTTTCATTTGTTCGAATCGAGCTTCATTCCATGCCCATGGTGAATTGTTATTGCTGCACTGCTCGCTCTTATTCCTAAGCATAGAGTAAGAAATTATATAGAGGTTCCATTTGCTCTGCCCGCGCTCTCGAGTGACTTTGCCAGTGATGCCACGTAGGGGAAAAACGGAAAAAAAGAGAGTTTTTCATTTGTTCGAATCGAGCTTCATTCCATGCCCATGGTGAATTCTTATTGCTGCACTGCTCGCTCTTATTCCTAAGGATAGGTGCGAAAACTCCCCATACTATTGCTTGTGCTTCGCACATGTTAGAAGTGGTGAGAAACCGAAGTTAGAAGAAGTTAGCTTCGAACATGGCTCTCAGCAGAGCTTTGGCAGAGGCCCGGGCAGAGCAATTGAAACCTCTATATAGTTTCTTACTCTATGTCCTAAGGATAGGTGCGAAAACTCCCCATACTATTGCTTGTGCTTCGCACATGTTAGAAGTGGTGAGAAACCAAAGTTAGAAGAAGTTAGATTCGAACATGGCTCTCAGCAGAGCTTTGGCAGATGCCCGGGCAGAGCAAATGAAACCTCTATATAGTTTCTTACTCTATGCTGAAACGAATTCAAATTCAAATAAGAAGGCGGGCGCGCCAATAGAAATAGCTGGGCACACTGATCCACGATCACCGGGTCACACTGACCCAAGATTACCTGGTCACACTGACCCATGATCAGCTGGTCACACGCGCTAAGCCGTATGACCAGGGATTTTTACGTGGTGCGGGCACACTTATTCACGCCAACGGGTATAAAAAGGGCACCGGTTGCCCAGTTCAAGTCACTCTGCAACCAAAGACCAATATAAACTCTAAGATGCGTAACGCCATACGATTTTTTTGCACACGAATTTTTTGTGCTGGCTTTTCAACTGGCTTTTCGCTCTCTGCCCAAAAGCCAGCGAGAGAGCGCTCAAAAGCCAGCCGCTCTTTGCACGCATACTGCGACAGCCGACGAATGTATGTGTGCACATGTATTCATAAGCGAAGAAATTCGCTGCAGCGCGCTGTCGAAATATACTCTTTATTTTAAAATTGTAACATTATTATAAATCCTTATTTTGTATTGCCTTTATATGATAATTATACGAATGTAGAATATTTTTTAGTAATGACCATATATATCTAAGTATATAAAAATACATAATTTATTTCATACATGACTTCACTTTGAAATAATTGTCATTAGGGTATTCAGCGTGCGACGTGTGAACGATTTTAAAGGGCCTCAGAAATTTTGCGATTGAACAGGATGAATATTTTTATATTTATTGTCTTTAAAATATATAGATTTCAAAATATGTGGTCTTTTTATATTATACTTATTATAATAACATTATTATTATAATATAAATTAAATTTATTTAAGTATTTGTATATTAACTATTTTAGTTATTTAGAAAAAAGAGAAACCAAAAGGGGAGACATAAATTCATAATTTAAATAAACATCCTGTTCAATCGTATAAGTTTTTTTGACACACAATTAGTTTCTTAAACAAGTACGCACGCATACGCACTTCCTTATTCGTGCAATTCTATTTTTAGATTTTTACGCTCTCAACTTTGTGCGAGCGGAGAGAGCGGAATTTTCGTCGCCACCAAAAAACAAGCTGCAAAATCAATGTATGGCCGTTACGCATCTTAGAGTTTATATTGTTCTTTGGCTATATCGACTCCCCTTTTTATCCTTATCAATAATACCCTCTGCAAGGCTATAAAAAGTACAATCATGATGGTAAAAAATGAGACAATTCCTTCAGGTTTAAAATGCATGGCGCATATACAAGGCTTTTATGAGAATCGAGGAGGACGGCACATGTACGATAGGAAAACATAATCAACAACGAACCCAGTTGTGGTGATAATCCAAACTTTCGATCAAATATTAAAAAATAATATAGATGAATAAATATGTTTAATTATATAGAAGAACTAATACCATTTTATTGACGATCAACATAAATGCGACATATTATATATGTTGGATATATAACAACTATTAATTTCTTGTAATTATATGAAATCAAATACTAAATATATATATGAAATACATTGTGTGTAATTATATATAAAAAAAATTAAGTTTTCTGTAATTATAAATAAAAAAAAGATTAGCTATACGTAATTAATTTCATTTTTAAATAACGGCTGTAGTATGAACTTGTCTGATTGGCAGCAACTTTTACCCTGAGCAAGGTATACATAAATAAATTAGGTAAATTGCATAGTTTCATGCCAATAGCTTTTATACTGCAAAATTGTCATATACAAATAGGAAAACAAGACAGAACGCTATAGTCGAGTGCCTCGACTATTAGATATACCCGTTACTCAGCTAAACAACTTAATATACATATGCATTCTTTGCCGGTCAATTGCAACTGTGTACAATGTAAATACATACATATGTATATGCTATTTTTTGACTCAGACCTCCAATTTGGCTAACTTGATTTTTCTTGCTGTAAGAGTTTGATTTGCATAGTTCTTGGGATATAGTTCGGTATTGACAAATGAAAGCCATCGCAATTTCCTTTAATAGAAATCCTTATCGAGAATTAACTCTGTTGAGCACCTTGGCCAGCTGTTCCAAAGTCATCCGTTAGATGGCGCTATTGTAAGGCGGAAATGTAGGCGCTAGCCAGGCTTAAGCGTTTAATGGGTTTTTGGGCGTTAGAGTGGGCGTGGCAAACTTTTATTAGGTCAATCGATAGGTATTGACGAAACAAATACATATAAATTAAAATTTTCATAATAGCATCGAAACTGTGGCAACAGCGTCAGAGGGGGCGTGGCAGCATTTTGAAACAAACTTGGACCGTTGCTGGACCTTTAATTGCAATCTTATTCAATGCAGCCTCTAAAATTTGGCTTTGCAAACGCTTCATGCTGGTTCAAATCAAAAGTGGGTTAGTTATCACCTGATAAATAGGATATAGAATCTATAACATAGCTATTTACAAATGGAGAAAAAGGAATGGTGATTACGTTGCAAAACCATCCCTCTAACTTCTTAATTGTAATAATATTATATGCGAGACCAAGAGCATTTCTAATAAAATCTCCTAATTCAATATTTGCCAGTCTTACGGTTCTGTCAATATCAATATATTTTTAATACGTCACTTTCGCCACATAAAAAGCGGAAGCACATACTATTGTATTAAACAATGTCTAATTGATTAGATTCATTTAAAATTGCTTAAAAATTGAATAATAGCAAAACTAACATCATTTATAATGCGTTTGCATATTGTCAGCTGAATTTATTGTCTTTACATAACTTATTTGGCTCGCAATAAAAGCGAGGCACTATGATTGGATAAATTGGCATGAGCCATTTCCAGGTGATACTCTGGAATATGTGCAACTAATGAGTAGAGAAGAATCCTTTTCTTCACAAATTTTATTGGTTGCACTACGCACCCTGTAGCATACATATGTATATATACAAGGTGTCTTCCTTGATATTATGGGGAAGAACACGTAAGGTTCCTTATTCCATAAGTACACTTCCAGCTTTGTTGATGAAAACTGAATAAAGTATGAAAAATTGTTGCATTTCATATCAAAGGCGTCTTTAAAGGGATTCTTTTCAAAATCGTCTTTAGCGTTTTCCTCTGATATTGAATTTCTATAAAAGATAAATGTTTATTGATCATTTGTTCATTGCCAATAAGCGCCCTGTTTGTGTTGGCTTTATTGACCAATTTGTTTCTAAATTCAAACGGAGTGCTGCCTTTAATAACTTTTTTCGCAAGAAAACGATTTATGGCTCTGCATTGAGTAGTTGTTTTTGCATTAATGGAATGTTTGACCTCCATCCTGTTTGAATAAATTCGAACATTTCCATTATATAATCCCTGAAACTTGTAATAGTTGTAAGATGGATCTTGGCAATATCCATAAGTCTATAAGAATCTTTATTCAGTCAAATAGACTTAAAATTTATAGAACAAGCATTATTAACATTGAACAAATTTTCTCTAATTACATGCTCAATACTCTGTTTCTCTGTGAACTTTGTACAGCATTCTAAAACAGTTGTTTCAAATTCTGCAATTTTTAATTCTGCGATAAAGATATCACATGGCTTTGGTGCGCGAATCCCATGTGGATTCAAATCTACCATTTCCACGTCAACATTTAAGCTTAAATTTCCAATCCTAGATGTTTTTCGATCACATTTTTATATTGCTTCGATATGACTTTCATCAATAAGAGAAAAAGTAGTAATATGACTAGGCGAATCCATAAGACTTTTATTTGATTCGTCACTATGGTTGTCGTCATAAGTTTTTGGCGTTTCGCCAATCAAAGAGGAGTTTTCCACTTTTAAAGAAGTTGGATTAGCAGTTTTTAAATTGCAATTCCTTAAAATTCTTTTGTAAGTCATTAACACGTTTTTTTGCCAGCTTTTGGTTAAGCAAATTCTTTGAAAGAAACCACAATTTTTGGTCGAACTAATTTCTCTAAAAATATTAAGAATTATTTGAAAATATTTTTCTTGTAGAAAACCTGTTGATTTTACAAGACCAGTTTTTATTGCTATACAAATAGCTTTAGGAATAATTCCAGTATAGTACCTAAAAAAATCAAAATCAATAAATCGATTCTAAAATATTACTACTTTTAAGAATTCCGGGGCTAACTACTCCTATCCCTAAAGATTATAAAATGAAAGACCGATTTTTAAGGGGATACGGCCACAGCCCAAACCGTAAGAGCAAGAGCAGCCAAATTTTTTCACAGTATTCCATTGGGGGCGTGGGCACCCACTAAGATCCGATATGTCCCCCCAGTGGCCCCAAACAGCTCCAACATCCATTATTCTGAGCAAAAAAAAGTTGATGTATTTAAGCTTAACTTCTAAACTGGTTGGAATTTCGATATTTGTTTTTTTCCGAATTTTAGGTTTTGAAAAGGCCTAATTAGAAATCTAAAAGAAATTTTGATATCCCCATAATTTGGGGGCTACATTTAAAATTAACTTTTCGATTTAAAAAATCTAAACCGCTGCTCCGATCAAGAGGATTTTTCGCTTAATAGTTATTCTATGGCCCAAATGCTTAAGTTTAATTTTTCAAGTTTTTAACATTTTTTAAGTATTTTTATCGAATTTATTTAGATTTTCTAAGTCATTGCGTTGTATTTTGCGGGAGCCTGTCGAGAGAACGAAACCCAGAAGCCAAGAGAGCGACGGCCGAGAGAGCAACAGCCAAAAAAACTGATAAGGGGGAGGGGTAGTGCTGCAGGGAAAGGGGAGGGGAAAGAGGCAATTTAAGTTAAATTTGTTTAGGATTTTAAAAACTTAAACTTCTGCTCCGATCAATATGATTTTCGATCAATAGTCAGTCCTGTGGATCAAATGCTTAGGTTTTATTTTTCATTTTGTAGCAGAAGTAAGAGCCTTATTTAATTTCCACCATGGAAGAAAATAAAAAATTACTACAAATTCTATAAGCAAAGCCAAAATGTTTCCAAGTTAAATATTAATCTTAAGATTCGAACTTTTGACCAAATACGTATGTACATATGTATATTTGGATATGTTTTGATTTGCTTATATGTACAATACATGTACATACATACAATGTGTGTGTATGTTTCTATTCGAAAGTAGATACTGTGCTTAAATACAAATAAAATGATTTATTATACCCGTTTATCGATCAAATGTGGAATCTGAAAATAATACGTTACTTTGCTGTTTTTGTATTGGATGCCAATCTTTTACTGTGTGTACAAAGGTTTTCGTTTCATTCAAAACAAGAAATTTGAAAACAACAAATTCCAATTTACAAACAAGTATACATATTTGTGCGCAAATTAAAATTGCATTGATAACATTGTAACTGATAAAAAGTATACAAGCTCACGACTTTTACTTGGATCACTTTCATTTATTATATAGCTCTGCCAGTATCCTTCTGATTCTCTCTCTTGAAGGATCTTCTACAATGGTTGTTTACTCAAAGGTTTTCAAAAAAACGCGCAAATAAGAAATAAGAAAGTCCTGACAACCCAATTTCCTAACTCCAAACTAATATTAAGCGAACGAAGTCGC
>JAECXW010000831.1:0-12767 GCA_018153365.1 Drosophila fuyamai | reverse complement strand
ATTATTATTATTATTATTATTATTATTATTATTATTATTATTATTATTATTATTATTATTATTATTATTATTATTATTATTATTATTAGTATTATTATTATTATTATTAGTATTATTATTATTATTATTATTATTATTATTATTATTATTATTATTATTATTATTATTATTATTATTATTATTATTATTATTATTATTATTATTATTATTATTATTATTATTATTATTATTATTATTATTATTATTATTATTATTATTATTATTATTATTATTATTATTATTATTATTATTATTATTATTATTATTATTATTATTATTATTATTATTATTATTATTATTATTATTATTATTATTATTATTATTATTATTATTATTATTATTATTATTATTATTATTATTATTATTATTATTATTATTATTATTATTATTATTATTATTATTATTATTATTATTATTATTATTATTATTATTATTATTATTATTATTATTATTATTATTATTATTATTATTATTATTATTATTATTATTATTATTATTATTATTATTATTATTATTATTATTATTATTATTATTATTATTATGGGACCGGGAGCTGTTTCTGCATGGCAAAGTGTCTGGTTGGCTTTAACATAGCAAAGCCCAGCATGATCCATGCAGAACTGCTTCAGTATCTCACCGCCTCCACGTGGCGGTCCCGGTAACTTGTATCTCTGTCAACCGACAAGGTACTTGCTAAGGTGAGAAGGCGGCTTTTAAATCCCGTTCGCGTCTGTTCCCTAAGAGGGCGGCGTCTGGGTTAGCGTCCGACCCATATTGGGCGGCTACACAATTGTCTTTTTCAGATCGGCAGACACTAAAGAAGGTCCCCCGCTGATGACAGCGGCATTCCAACACCTGAGTACCCAGATTGAAACTCTGGTTAAATGGCTGCTGGGCTAATGCTGAAGTTACCTCCGTCCTTTTAAAACTTGGCGAGTCTTTAAATACGTTCTAATCACATCATCGCGGAACCGATGGTACAGGTGCAGTTGAGACAACTCCTGCTTAACATCCGTCCTGGCTCTGAACGCAGGTACCCATAAGGACCTGCGTCAACCCTCGCATGAACCTCACTGCTTGCATAGGGACCCATGGGGGCATCGTGGAGGACTGTACATATGTGAGGAGATAGCGACTTAAAGTTTGGACCCATATAGCATGCAGAACAATAGTAAAACCCAAGAAGAAGAGAGAGGAGCATTCCAGAAGAGTAGAAAAATGATGAGGTCGCCAGATCAAGGCGTTACAGAAGAAGGAAAGACGGCGCAAGAGGTTCATCTGGAGGAACAACCAAACCCATCTACGGCAATACTGCACGAGGATCAGCAAACCCCTGCTTCATCCCAAGATGTCAGACCTGCGGTAGGCTCCCCAAGACAAGAGCTCATCTATAAAATGAGAGCACTAGAAGAGGAAACGATCGAGAAATGCAGAGCAGTGCTTCGAAAAATGAAGCATGCTATGCTAAAGCAGCGAAACATCAGTATGGATGTGAAAGACGGAGCGTCAGAACTGAGCGAACTCCTTGATATTGTCGGAAACTACAGGAAAAGCTGGAAGACAGCCGAAACACAGAGAGTCAAGGAAACGAACTCAGCGGCTGAAGCCAACAAAAAGCTGCAGGAAACTGACACACCAGTTTCGTCCCGAAAAAAGCGGGTTGCTTCGCTACACAGGAGGAGGAGTACAAGAAGGCGAAAAAGCTTCTTAATATTGCCATTCGCATAAGTAAACGAAATAAATGGAAATCCCTCTGCAATGACGTTAACAAGGACCCATGGGGTCTGGGGTACAAACTCGTTATGAAGAAGCTTAGGTCAAGAAGTACTCTGCCAGATATAGACGACGAGCACATGGATAACATTGTCAAAACTCTGTTTCCGCCCCATCCGATCAGACCAGTTTACACTGCACTCCAGCCATCTGAGGAACACTTCGAGTTATTCAGTGAGGATGAATTAACTAAGGCAATAGGCAGCATGAAGAATAGAAAAGCACCGGGACCCGACAATATACCGACCGAAGTTCTTAAAGTCATCGCAAAGAGCAGACCCGATGTACTATTAAATATGTACAACAAGTGCCTGCAGTATGGAATATTCCCCGATCCGTGGAAAACACAGAGGTTGGTCTTGATAAGCAAAGGAAAGGGGAACCCTGCAACCCCATCAGCCTATCGACCGCTCTGCATGCTCAACACGACTGGAAAGCTACTGGAAAAGCTGATCAAGCCTCGACTAGCTGCTGCTGTCGAGGTATCAGGTGGCCTCTCCAGCAGACAATACGGGTTCCGACCAGGTAGGTCCACAATCGGAGCAATACAGGAAGTCGTTAATGCAGCATTGGCAAGCCAAGTGGGCAACCATGCATCCAGACCCATTGTGCTTTTGGCGACACTAGACGTCAAAAATGCGTTTAATAGTGTCAGGTGGTCGGACATGATCGATTCGCTAAACAGACGTTTCCACATCCCAGAATACCTGATGCGGATAATAGACAGCTATCTACAGAATCGAAAACTGATTTATCTGATAAGAAGAGGCGAAAAACGGATGGACATCACCTCGGGAGCAGCTCAAGGATCCATACTAGGACCGGAACTGTGGAATATCAGTTATGACGATATCCTCAGCACAGAAATGCCTGGCGACGCATTTCTCGTAGGATATGCGGATGACATAGTCGCAGTAATTCCAGCACGCAATACTGAGTACGCCCAACGAATACTAAATCAAGTAATGATTCGGGTAAACGAATGGATGGACTCTCGTGGCTTACAGCTGGCCTCAGAAAAAACTGAGCTATTGCTAGTCACCAGAAAGCAGATGCCACTGGAAATAGAATTAAGGCTCACTGAGACAACTATTCGGACACAGAAGTCAATAAAGTACCTTGGGGTCAGGCTGGACTCTAAGCTGACCTTTGGACCTCAAATTAATAACGCTAGAACCAAGGCTGCAGAGACAACAAGGTCTCTTAGTAGACTTATGGCAAACATCGGTGGACCAATAGCGTCTAGACGAAAGCTGTTAATGAATACAAACAACTCCATTCTTCTGTATGGATGTGAAGTGTGGGCTGATTCGCTAAAAACAAATTGCAGACTGAAGACTTTATTGGCTATACAAAGAACCTCTGCCTTACGTATAATTAGCGCATATCGCACGGTGTCGTGTGCTGCAGCACTTGTCTTAGCATGCGTGGTTCCGATAGACCTCTACGACCTCCGACAAGCTGGAGAAGCATCTAGACAATCGATTCTGGCTCTAAAAAGAGAGACCATCAATGCCTGGGTTGAGAGACGACACGGGGATGTAGACTACTACGTCACCCAAGTGCTCACAGGTCACGGTTATTTTAGTTTCTTTCTAAATAAGATGGGCAAAAGCACGGAAGCCAGCTGTATTTACGCTGATGCGGAAGCCGACAACGCAGAACACACAGTGTTTTATTGTACCCAATTCGCGCAGCAACGAAATATCCTGTCACGAGCGATCGGACAGATTACGCCGGAAACTATAGTCGCCAAGATGTGCGAAAGTGAAGAGAACTGGAGAGCAGTAGCCGCTTTTATCGGAGACATTCTGCGCTTGAAGAAATTAGACCTTGATGAAAGGGTATAAAAAGGGCAGGCTGGACGCAGACCATCAGACGGGCTCTGTGGATCGCCTCTCCTTGGGTGCCAATGGATATCTACTACGGTATAAATTGGCATTGAAGTAGAGACGAGCCTTAGAACTTTGTATGAGTAGATGAACGCGCATCGCGCGCAAGAGGCCCCACTTTGAAGTAATGCGGAAGCTTTTCCGAAGTGGATACAGGCCTGATGAGGAGGGGTTTTTAGTGGGTGCAAGCCCCACATACCACACATACGACGGTAGTGTGAGATGCAGAAGGCATTTTCCCCCCTCAGCCCAAAAAAAAAAAAAAAAAAAAAATTAGTATTATTATTATTATTATTATTATTATTATTATTATTATTATTATTATTATTATTATTATTATTATTATTATTATTATTATTATTATTATTATTATTATTATTATTATTATTATTATTATTATTATTATTATTATTATTATTATTATTATTATTATTATTATTATTATTATTATTATTATTATTATTATTATTATTATTATTATTATTATTATTATTATTATTATTATTATTATTATTATTATTATTATTATTATTATTATTATTATTATTATTATTATTATTATTATTATTATTATTATTATTATTATTATTATTATTATTATTATTATTATTATTATTATTATTATTATTATTATTATTATTATTAGTATTATTATTATGGGACAGGGAGAACTTTGTATGAGTAGATGAACGCGCACGCCCAAGAGGCCCCACTTTGAAGTAATGCGGAAGCTTTCCGAAGGGATACAGGCCTGATGAGGGGGTTTTTAGTGGGTGCAAGCCCCACATACCACACATACGACGGTAGTGGAGATGCAGAAGGCATTTTCCCCCTCAGCCAAAAAAAAAAAAAAAAAAATAATTATTATTATTATTATTATTATTATTATTATTATTATTATTATTATTATTATTATTATTATTATTATTATTATTATTATTATTATTAGTATTAGTATTAGTATTATTATTATTATTATTATTATTATTATTATTATTATTATTATTATTATTAGTATTATTATTATTATTATTATTATTATTATTATTATTATTATTATTATTATTATTATTATTATTATTATTATTATTATTATTATTATTATTATTATTATTATTATTATTATTATTATTATTATTATTATTATTATTATTATTATTATTATTATTATTATTATTATTATTATTATTATTATTATTATTATTATTATTATTATTATTATTATTATTATTATTATTATTATTATTATTATTATTATTATTATTATTATTATTATTATTATTATTATTATTATTATTATTATTATTATTATTATTATTATTATTATTATTATTATTATTATTATTATTATTATTATTATTATTAGTATTATTATTATGGGACCGGGAGCTGTTTCTGCATGGCAAAGTGTCTGGTTGGCTTTAACATAGCAAAGCCCAGCATGATCCATGCAGATCTGCTTCAAGTATCTCACCGCCTCCACGTGGCGGTCCCGGTAACTTGTATCTCTGTCAACCGACAAGGTACTTGCTAAGGTGAGAAGGCGGCTTTTAAATCCCGTTCGCGTCTGTTCCCTAAGAGGGCGGCGTCTGGGTTAGCGTCTGACCCATATTGGGCGGCTACACAATTGTCTTTTTTCAGATCGGCAGACACTAAAGAAGGTCCCCCGCTGATGACAGCGGCATTCCAACACCTGAGTACCCAGATTGAAACTCTGGTTAAATGGCTGCTGGGCTAATGCTGAAGTTACCTCCGTCCTTTTAAAACTTGGCGTTCTAATCACATCATCGCGGAACCGATGGTACAGGTGCAGTTGAGACAACTCCTGCTTAACATCCGTCCTGGCTCTGAACGCAGGTACCCATAAGGACCTGCGTCAACCCTCGCATGAACCTCACTGCTTGCATAGGGACCCATGGGGGCATCGTGGAGGACTGTACATATGTGAGGAGATAGCGACTTAAAGTTTGGACCCATATAGCATGCAGAACAATAGTAAAACCCAAGAAGAAGAGAGAGGAGCATTCCAGAAGAGTAGAAAAATGATGAGGTCGCCAGATCAAGGCGTTACAGAAGAAGGAAAGACGGCGCAAGAGGTTCATCTGGAGGAACAACCAAACCCATCTACGGCAATACTGCACGAGGATCAGCAAACCCCTGCTTCATCCCAAGATGTCAGACCTGCGGTAGGCTCCCCAAGACAAGAGCTCATCTATAAAATGAGAGCACTAGAAGAGGAAACGATCGAGAAATGCAGAGCAGTGCTTCGAAAAATGAAGCATGCTATGCTAAAGCAGCGAAACATCAGTATGGATGTGAAAGACGGAGCGTCAGAACTGAGCGAACTCCTTGATATTGTCGGAAACTACAGGAAAAGCTGGAAGACAGCCGAAACACAGAGAGTCAAGGAAACGAACTCAGCGGCTGAAGCCAACAAAAAGCTGCAGGAAACTGACACACCAGTTTCGTCCCGAAAAAAGCGGGTTGCTTCGCTACACAGGAGGAGGAGTACAAGAAGGCGAAAAAGCTTCTTAATATTGCCATTCGCATAAGTAAACGAAATAAATGGAAATCCCTCTGCAATGACGTTAACAAGGACCCATGGGGTCTGGGGTACAAACTCGTTATGAAGAAGCTTAGGTCAAGAAGTACTCTGCCAGATATAGACGACGAGCACATGGATAACATTGTCAAAACTCTGTTTCCGCCCCATCCGATCAGACCAGTTTACACTGCACTCCAGCCATCTGAGGAACACTTCGAGTTATTCAGTGAGGATGAATTAACTAAGGCAATAGGCAGCATGAAGAATAGAAAAGCACCGGGACCCGACAATATACCGACCGAAGTTCTTAAAGTCATCGCAAAGAGCAGACCCGATGTACTATTAAATATGTACAACAAGTGCCTGCAGTATGGAATATTCCCCGATCCGTGGAAAACACAGAGGTTGGTCTTGATAAGCAAAGGAAAGGGGAACCCTGCAACCCCATCAGCCTATCGACCGCTCTGCATGCTCAACACGACTGGAAAGCTACTGGAAAAGCTGATCAAGCCTCGACTAGCTGCTGCTGTCGAGGTATCAGGTGGCCTCTCCAGCAGACAATACGGGTTCCGACCAGGTAGGTCCACAATCGGAGCAATACAGGAAGTCGTTAATGCAGCATTGGCAAGCCAAGTGGGCAACCATGCATCCAGACCCATTGTGCTTTTGGCGACACTAGACGTCAAAAATGCGTTTAATAGTGTCAGGTGGTCGGACATGATCGATTCGCTAAACAGACGTTTCCACATCCCAGAATACCTGATGCGGATAATAGACAGCTATCTACAGAATCGAAAACTGATTTATCTGATAAGAAGAGGCGAAAAACGGATGGACATCACCTCGGGAGCAGCTCAAGGATCCATACTAGGACCGGAACTGTGGAATATCAGTTATGACGATATCCTCAGCACAGAAATGCCTGGCGACGCATTTCTCGTAGGATATGCGGATGACATAGTCGCAGTAATTCCAGCACGCAATACTGAGTACGCCCAACGAATACTAAATCAAGTAATGATTCGGGTAAACGAATGGATGGACTCTCGTGGCTTACAGCTGGCCTCAGAAAAAACTGAGCTATTGCTAGTCACCAGAAAGCAGATGCCACTGGAAATAGAATTAAGGCTCACTGAGACAACTATTCGGACACAGAAGTCAATAAAGTACCTTGGGGTCAGGCTGGACTCTAAGCTGACCTTTGGACCTCAAATTAATAACGCTAGAACCAAGGCTGCAGAGACAACAAGGTCTCTTAGTAGACTTATGGCAAACATCGGTGGACCAATAGCGTCTAGACGAAAGCTGTTAATGAATACAAACAACTCCATTCTTCTGTATGGATGTGAAGTGTGGGCTGATTCGCTAAAAACAAATTGCAGACTGAAGACTTTATTGGCTATACAAAGAACCTCTGCCTTACGTATAATTAGCGCATATCGCACGGTGTCGTGTGCTGCAGCACTTAGACCTGCTAGCGAAAGATCGCAAGAGCCTCTACGACCTCCGACAAGCTGGAGAAGCATCTAGACAATCGATTCTGGCTCTAAAAAGAGAGACCATCAATGCCTGGCAAGAAAGATGGGAACGCGAAGGCACTGGAAGATGGACAAGAAGACTTATCCCCGACCTTAAAAGCTGGGTTGAGAGACGACACGGGGATGTAGACTACTACGTCACCCAAGTGCTCACAGGTCACGGTTATTTTAGTTTCTTTCTAAATAAGATGGGCAAAAGCACGGAAGCCAGCTGTATTTACGCTGATGCGGAAGCCGACAACGCAGAACACACAGTGTTTTATTGTACCCAATTCGCGCAGCAACGAAATATCCTGTCACGAGCGATCGGACAGATTACGCCGGAAACTATAGTCGCCAAGATGTGCGAAAGTGAAGAGAACTGGAGAGCAGTAGCCGCTTTTATCGGAGACATTCTGCGCTTGAAGAAATTAGACCTTGATGAAAGGGTATAAAAAGGGCAGGCTGGACGCAGACCATCAGACGGGCTCTGTGGATCGCCTCTCCTTGGGTGCCAATGGATATCTACTACGGTATAAATTGGCATTGAAGTAGAGACGAGCCTTAGAACTTTGTATGAGTAGATGAACGCGCATCGCGCGCAAGAGGCCCCACTTTGAAGTAATGCGGAAGCTTTTCCGAAGTGGATACAGGCCTGATGAGGAGGGGTTTTTAGTGGGTGCAAGCCCCACATACCACACATACGACGGTAGTGTGAGATGCAGAAGGCATTTTCCCCCCTCAGCCCAAAAAAAAAAAAAAATTATTATTATTATTATTATTATTATTATTATTATTATTATTATTATTATTATTATTATTATTATTATTATTATTATTATTATTATTATTATTATTATTATTATTATTATTATTATTATTATTATTATTATTATTATTATTATTATTATTATTATTATTATTATTATTATTATTATTATTATTATTATTATTATTATTATTATTATTATTATTATTATTATTATTATTATTATTATTATTATTATTATTATTATTATTATTATTATTATTATTATTATTATTATTATTATTATTATTATTATTATTATTATTATTATTATTATTATTATTATTATTATTATTATTATTATTATTAGTATTATTATTATGGGACAGGGAGAACTTTGTATGAGTAGATGAACGCGCATCGCGCGCAAGAGGCCCCACTTTGAAGTAATGCGGAAGCTTTTCCGAAGTGGATACAGGCCTGATGAGGAGGGGTTTTTAGTGGGTGCAAGCCCCACATACCACACATACGACGGTAGTGTGAGATGCAGAAGGCATTTTCCCCCTCAGCCAAAAAAAAAAAAAAAAAAAAAATTAGTATTATTATTATTATTATTATTATTATTATTATTATTATTATTATTATTATTATTATTATTATTATTATTATTATTATTATTAGTATTAGTATTAGTATTATTATTATTATTATTATTATTATTATTAGTATTATTATTATTATTATTAGTATTATTATTATTATTATTATTATTATTATTATTATTATTATTATTATTATTATTATTATTATTATTATTATTATTATTATTATTATTATTATTATTATTATTATTATTATTATTATTATTATTATTATTATTATTATTATTATTATTATTATTATTATTATTATTATTATTATTATTATTATTATTATTATTATTATTATTATTATTATTATTATTATTATTATTATTATTATTATTATTATTATTATTATTATTATTATTATTATTATTATTATTATTATTATTATTATTATTATTATTATTATTATTATTATTATTATTATTATTATTATTATTATTATTATTATTATTATTATTATTATTATGGGACCGGGAGCTGTTTCTGCATGGCAAAGTGTCTGGTTGGCTTTAACATAGCAAAGCCCAGCATGATCCATGCAGAACTGCTTCAAGTATCTCACCGCCTCCACGTGGCGGTCCCGGTAACTTGTATCTCTGTCAACCGACAAGGTACTTGCTAAGGTGAGAAGGCGGCTTTTAAATCCCGTTCGCGTCTGTTCCCTAAGAGGGCGGCGTCTGGGTTAGCGTCTGACCCATATTGGGCGGCTACACAATTGTCTTTTTCAGATCGGCAGACACTAAAGAAGGTCCCCCGCTGATGACAGCGGCATTCCAACACCTGAGTACCCAGATTGAAACTCTGGTTAAATGGCTGCTGGGCTAATGCTGAAGTTACCTCCGTCCTTTTAAAACTTGGCGTTCTAATCACATCATCGCGGAACCGATGGTACAGGTGCAGTTGAGACAACTCCTGCTTAACATCCGTCCTGGCTCTGAACGCAGGTACCCATAAGGACCTGCGTCAACCCTCGCATGAACCTCACTGCTTGCATAGGGACCCATGGGGGCATCGTGGAGGACTGTACATATGTGAGGAGATAGCGACTTAAAGTTTGGACCCATATAGCATGCAGAACAATAGTAAAACCCAAGAAGAAGAGAGAGGAGCATTCCAGAAGAGTAGAAAAATGATGAGGTCGCCAGATCAAGGCGTTACAGAAGAAGGAAAGACGGCGCAAGAGGTTCATCTGGAGGAACAACCAAACCCATCTACGGCAATACTGCACGAGGATCAGCAAACCCCTGCTTCATCCCAAGATGTCAGACCTGCGGTAGGCTCCCCAAGACAAGAGCTCATCTATAAAATGAGAGCACTAGAAGAGGAAACGATCGAGAAATGCAGAGCAGTGCTTCGAAAAATGAAGCATGCTATGCTAAAGCAGCGAAACATCAGTATGGATGTGAAAGACGGAGCGTCAGAACTGAGCGAACTCCTTGATATTGTCGGAAACTACAGGAAAAGCTGGAAGACAGCCGAAACACAGAGAGTCAAGGAAACGAACTCAGCGGCTGAAGCCAACAAAAAGCTGCAGGAAACTGACACACCAGTTTCGTCCCGAAAAAAGCGGGTTGCTTCGCTACACAGGAGGAGGAGTACAAGAAGGCGAAAAAGCTTCTTAATATTGCCATTCGCATAAGTAAACGAAATAAATGGAAATCCCTCTGCAATGACGTTAACAAGGACCCATGGGGTCTGGGGTACAAACTCGTTATGAAGAAGCTTAGGTCAAGAAGTACTCTGCCAGATATAGACGACGAGCACATGGATAACATTGTCAAAACTCTGTTTCCGCCCCATCCGATCAGACCAGTTTACACTGCACTCCAGCCATCTGAGGAACACTTCGAGTTATTCAGTGAGGATGAATTAACTAAGGCAATAGGCAGCATGAAGAATAGAAAAGCACCGGGACCCGACAATATACCGACCGAAGTTCTTAAAGTCATCGCAAAGAGCAGACCCGATGTACTATTAAATATGTACAACAAGTGCCTGCAGTATGGAATATTCCCCGATCCGTGGAAAACACAGAGGTTGGTCTTGATAAGCAAAGGAAAGGGGAACCCTGCAACCCCATCAGCCTATCGACCGCTCTGCATGCTCAACACGACTGGAAAGCTACTGGAAAAGCTGATCAAGCCTCGACTAGCTGCTGCTGTCGAGGTATCAGGTGGCCTCTCCAGCAGACAATACGGGTTCCGACCAGGTAGGTCCACAATCGGAGCAATACAGGAAGTCGTTAATGCAGCATTGGCAAGCCAAGTGGGCAACCATGCATCCAGACCCATTGTGCTTTTGGCGACACTAGACGTCAAAAATGCGTTTAATAGTGTCAGGTGGTCGGACATGATCGATTCGCTAAACAGACGTTTCCACATCCCAGAATACCTGATGCGGATAATAGACAGCTATCTACAGAATCGAAAACTGATTTATCTGATAAGAAGAGGCGAAAAACGGATGGACATCACCTCGGGAGCAGCTCAAGGATCCATACTAGGACCGGAACTGTGGAATATCAGTTATGACGATATCCTCAGCACAGAAATGCCTGGCGACGCATTTCTCGTAGGATATGCGGATGACATAGTCGCAGTAATTCCAGCACGCAATACTGAGTACGCCCAACGAATACTAAATCAAGTAATGATTCGGGGTAAACGAATGGATGGACTCTCGTGGCTTACAGCTGGCCTCAGAAAAAACTGAGCTATTGCTAGTCACCAGAAAGCAGATGCCACTGGAAATAGAATTAAGGCTCACTGAGACAACTATTCGGACACAGAAGTCAATAAAGTACCTTGGGGTCAGGCTGGACTCTAAGCTGACCTTTGGACCTCAAATTAATAACGCTAGAACCAAGGCTGCAGAGACAACAAGGTCTCTTAGTAGACTTATGGCAAACATCGGTGGACCAATAGCGTCTAGACGAAAGCTGTTAATGAATACAAACAACTCCATTCTTCTGTATGGATGTGAAGTGTGGGCTGATTCGCTAAAAACAAATTGCAGACTGAAGACTTTATTGGCTATACAAAGAACCTCTGCCTTACGTATAATTAGCGCATATCGCACGGTGTCGTGTGCTGCAGCACTTAGACCTGCTAGCGAAAGATCGCAAGAGCCTCTACGACCTCCGACAAGCTGGAGAAGCATCTAGACAATCGATTCTGGCTCTAAAAAGAGAGACCATCAATGCCTGGCAAGAAAGATGGGAACGCGAAGGCACTGGAAGATGGACAAGAAGACTTATCCCCGACCTTAAAAGCTGGGTTGAGAGACGACACGGGGATGTAGACTACTACGTCACCCAAGTGCTCACAGGTCACGGTTATTTTAGTTTCTTTCTAAATAAGATGGGCAAAAGCACGGAAGCCAGCTGTATTTACGCTGATGCGGAAGCCGACAACGCAGAACACACAGTGTTTTATTGTACCCAATTCGCGCAGCAACGAAATATCCTGTCACGAGCGATCGGACAGATTACGCCGGAAACTATAGTCGCCAAGATGTGCGAAAGTGAAGAGAACTGGAGAGCAGTAGCCGCTTTTATCGGAGACATTCTGCGCTTGAAGAAATTAGACCTTGATGAAAGGGTATAAA
>JAECXW010000830.1:0-13531 GCA_018153365.1 Drosophila fuyamai | reverse complement strand
CAGGGATTATATAATGTGTCTAATAAATTCATTGATCCTTATGCCACTAATGCTATATTTTTTTCGCTGGTGCGATTCTGGGTAACCTGAGCCTCCGGTCTCATGAACCTAATACATGAAATACACCTATTGAATGTATGAATGTATGATTGTTGGGATGCAAATCTTATCTTGCATTCTATTGTCTCAGACTGATATCGAGTAATTTACTCTGCCTAGCCAAACATAGGCGATGCTTGTTATCTTTGTTCGCTGTATCTTCATAATAGCCTGGTGGTGGGTCGGCTGTATATCTGTCGAAACAGATTAACTACAAATTATACACCCTAATATATATCTTTCTTATTATAGGTCCCCAACTATGACGTTCCCTTAGGCCTTCACAATATTCTGTTCTGACTATAAAAGCCGTTTTCATATAATCCCAAAACTCGACACTCTGCTTGCTCTTCATTCAACTTCCACTTATTAGATCTTAATTTTCCCGTAGTTTTTCTTGGCTGCATATTTTGCGTCTATCTCCTTTCAGGTATTGCCACTAGACGGCTGCACCCCTCGCTCGTGGGCGGGTGGTAAACCGTGACATTTATCGCAAAAAAACTGCGTAGTGCCGCCACACGCTTCGTTCTGCTAGGTTGTACCAGGGTCTTTATGGAGCTAAATGCCAGCTCTCCTTCGCCTCAAAAAATGTTGGACGTTAGTCAAAAATTTTGAACGTTAGTCTTAGTGCACGATTTCAGAAATCGATTTTTGTACATTACCTCGTAGATGAAGAAATCCACAACACTGGAGGCCTTTGAGTTTCTTCAGAAAGATCAACTCGTGACCCTTTTTCGATCTTAAATATTTTCCCAAGAAACCGATTTTAAGCTTTACGAACTATTTAACTTTGCAGCACTTAGGATCCAAGCCTTTCTTCTCGTCATCCAGATTCGCCGGAGAGACCACTTGAAGGTAAGACCGGTAATTTTTAAGACATTTTTATTGGCGATACGGATAGTCTCAGCCCAATTTCGGTTTCTGGCATCATTTAAATAACATGTGTTAATTTTTTCATCCAAATATATTTAAATTGAGATATACAGGAAATCTCCGGCGGCACCTCGAAGAATACACGTTTTGCGATGTGCCGATAACTGGTCACAGAATCATTTGAAATGAAAAAATCAAATTGCATTAGTTAAAGGATAAGACTCCTCAGGTAACGCTGTCGAGTTTTTTCGCCCAAAACGTCAAAATATTTCTTACTGTAAAAATAATAAATTAAAAACAAAAAAACTCGACAGCGTTACCTGAGGAACTTATAAGATAAATACTATGCAAAATCTCAAAACGATCCGTCCGATAGATTTTGCAGGATCGTGTACACCGACTTTGAAATGGCAACTGGAGAGCGTTTTAAAGTTTGAGACACCCAAAAGTTGAATATAGAACGTGCTTACTGACCTAAGTTCAACTGCCCATAAGTTCGGAAGTTTTATTCGGATCGATCTAAAATCTTAACACAATATTGTGTGCATTCAGAAAAAAAAAATGCAAAAAAAATTTTTGATACTATTCCCCCTTAATTTAAACCATTAGGACATTTATGGCTTCTTTAAAATCTTGTCTGAACGCATCCTTCCAGCCCTCGGAATAGACTGCCGACTGTTTTTGTGCAATCCGGACATTTTAGGAGACACAGTAGTTAGCCTCCGCATCTATAGTAGAACAATCGGCGTTTTGTTGCCGCATAGTCGTATAACCCGTGGTTTAAGACTCCTCAATTCCAGTAGCCCGCTCTTAATGGATATCTGTGCTTCGCACACAACTCATCCATCTCGTTTTACTGAGAGGTGACGCTGCCAAATCACGGTCCTTTGACATATCCAAGCCCATTTAAGCAGCTAGATTGCCAAGTGTATCAGCATAAGGGGGCGCTACTTCATTAGTGGTTACCCTCTATACTTTATCGACATCCAAAAAAAAAGCGATTTCTTATTACTTTCCAGCCGATTCCAACTTGAAATGTAGCAAATGCGAACCATAGGTGTCTCGACGAAGCCATTGGGAACATTTCACCAGGCTCCTGGTGAAGTCCTCATGTGCAGTTCCTAACGGTACGCTAGGCGCGGTGCCCACGCTTGCCGGGAAGTGCCGATCATCCTTTTTGAATTCGCTAAAAAAGAAGTTGCAGCGATACGATATGCAGCAATCGCACATACCTTTGCGGTTCTTTTTGACCGCGATTTTTATAATAATTTGTAACGTAAATAAATTGATTTCTGATAGCATTTTCCTTGCACCTCAAATTATCGTGGTTAAAGAAGTCTGATTAAAGCTAGAGATCCCAACCTCCGAAGTTTTTCCAAGTACTATGTAGGTTTAACCGTCCTTCTTGGAGTGGACTGAAACCTTACGTCCAGAAAAGGTATTTTTTGTAATATAACACTATAAAATTATTTGCGTAAAATTATCATGTTATCATGTAACTATCATTATTTACTATCCAGTCTTTCTGGAGTTCCCATTCATGCCATTTCATGATGACACAAGAACTTCAATGACGAATACAATTAAGAAGGGCGCTTCGCCAGTTCTCGAGTAATTCGCGTTGCGAATGGATACCTCGAGATACGCACCCTATTCTCGATTATCTTCCGCCAAGTAATACGGGGCCCATGGGAGTATGGCTTCCCACACCAATGTAGCAATCTCTAGCTATCAAATCCTGATGGTGTGTTTCTGTCCAGGGTAGCACCACTTAGGACACTTGAAGATTCATCCTATGAAAGTGTTAACCGACACTTAAGAAACGTAAAGTCCAGACAAGAATTATAAATATACTTTGTTAACAGTTATGATCACAGTTGTTTAGATCAGTTATTATATGTCAACACGGATTTATTAAACATAGATTAACAACCACTAACCTTTTGATCCTCTTTTCTTTTGTGATAAAGTAGTTCTTAACAAGAGAGAACGCTATAGTCGGGTGCCCCGACTATCAGATACCCGTTACTCAGGTAAAAGGAGTGCGAGGGAGATGGAGATAGAAACTTTGATCACGCATAACTTTTTAACGAATGGTCCGATTTGAAAAATTTCTTCTACATTTCGATAGGTATTGATAAACACAATAAAACTGCATTTTTACTTTTCCGAAATATTTAAATTTATATTTAAATAAAATCGTATATAAGCGATTGTGGGCGTTAAAGGGGGCGTGGCACCTGTTTGAAACAAACTTACGCTGCGTAGGAACTCCTAAAATCTGCATGCAAAATATAAATCTTCTAGCTTTTATAGTTTCCGAGATCTCAGCGTTCATACGGACAGACAGACGGACAGACGGACAGACGGACAGACGGACAGACGGACAGACGGACATGGCTAGATCGACTCGGCTAGTGATCCTGAACAAGAATATATATATACTTTATAGGGTCGGAAACGCTTCCTTCTACCTGTTACATACTTTTTGCACGAATACAATATACCCTTTTACTCTACGAGTAACGGGTATAAACAGGCGTCATTTACACTGGCATTAGTAAAGCATTTGACTTTGTAAAACCACTTAATTCTTGTCCGGAAACTTTTCCTTTTAAAGTATCCAAGTCTCATGACACAAAGCGTATTTGTTAAAAATTATCTTTCTTTAATTCTCCGTGATACCTCCGGCGTTATTCTTATTAAATTATGTCAGTAGTATAAGGTTATTTGCAGCCATTTTGACTTTCAGTCCGATGTAGATAACTTATAAGTGCAACTTTTATCGTGTAAGTCGACTCTCAGCTTTATAGATAAAATAACTCTTGTAAACGATCTTGGCGTTCTTTTCTACCCAAAACAAAAGTATTCTGAGCATATTGCGTACAGGGGATTAACATAATGTGGTCTAATAAATTCGATGATCCTTATGCCACTAATGCAATATTTATTTCGCTGGTGCGATTCTGGAGTATGAGCCTCCGGTCTGGAGTCCACAATACGAAATACATATTGAATGTATGAATGTATGATTATTGGGATGCAAATCTTATCTTATATTCCTATTCCAATATATGACTGTTAATTAATTTACTCTGCTTAATCAACCATAGAACGATGCTTGGTACTATCTTCATTCATATCTTCATAATAGCCCCGAATTGGTAGGTCGGCTATCTGTCGAAACAGATTAGCTACAAATTATACACCCCTAATATTACAACATTACAGATCTAACTATGACGTTCATGAGCCCTTCACAATATTCTGTTCTGACTATAAAAACCGTTTTCCTATAATCCCGAAACTCGACACTCTGCTGTCTTCATTAGCACAACATTAGATCTTAATTTTTTCGCGTAGTTTTTTCTTGACTTGCATATTTCGCGTCTATCTCCTTTCGAATTGTGCCTTAGACGGCTGCACCCCCTCGCTCGGTTGGGCGGGTGGTAAACCGTGACATTTATCGCAAAAAAACTGCGTAGTACCGCCCACACGCTTCGTTCTGCTGGGTTGTACCAGAGTCTTTATAGGCTAAATGCCAGCTCTCCTTCGCCTCCAAAAATTTTGAACGTTAGTCTTAGTGCACGATTTCAGAAATCCCGATTTTGTACATTACCTCGTAGATGAAGAAATCCACAACACTGGAGGCCTTTGAGTTTTTCAGAAAGATCAACTCGTGACCCTTTTTCGATCTTAAATATTTTCCCAAGAAACCGATTTTAAGCTTTACGAACTATTTAACTTGCAGCACTTAGGCTCCAAGCCTTTCTTCTCGTCATCCAGATTCGCCGGAGAGACCACTTGAAGGTAAGACCGGTAATTTTTTAAGACATTTTTATTGGCGATACGGATAGTCTCAGCCCAATTTCGGTTTCTGGCATCATTTAAATAACATGTGTTAATTTTTTCATCCAAATATATTTAAAATTGAGAGATATACAGGAAACCTCGAAGAATACACGTTTTGCGATGTACACGATAACTGGTCACAGAATCATTTGAAATGAAAAAATCAAATTGCATTAGTTAAAGGACAAGACTCCTCAGGTAACGCTGTCGAGTTTTTTTCGCCCAAAACGTCGAGATATTTCTTACTGTAAAAATAATAAATTAAAAACAAAAAAAACTCGACAGCGTTACCTGAGGAACTTATAAGATAAATACTGTGCAAAATCTCAAAACGATCCGTCCGATAGATTTTGCAGGATCGTGTACACCGACTTTGAAATGGCAACTGGAGAGCGTTTTAAAGTTTGAGACACCCAAAAGTTGAATATAGAACGTGCTTACTGACCTAAGTTCAACTGCCCATAAGTTCGGAAGTTTTATTCGGATCGATCTAAAATCTTAACACAATATTGTGTGCATTCAGAAAAAAAATGCAAAAAAAATTTTTGATACTATTCCCCCTTAATTTAAACCATTAGGACATTTATGGCTTCCTTAAAATCTTGTCTGAACGCATCCTTCCAGCCCTCGGAATAGACTGCCGACTGTTTTTGTGCAATCCGGACATTTTAGAGACACAGTAGTTAGCCTCCCGCATCTATAGTAGAACAATCGGCGTTTTGTTGCCGCATAGTCAGTAGAACCCGTGGTTTAAGACTCCTCAATTCCAGTAGCCCGCTCTTAATGGATATCTGTGCTTCACACACAACTCATCCATCTCGTTTTACTGCGAGGTGACGCTGCCAAATCACGGTCCTTTGACATATCCAAGCCCATTTAAGCAGCTAGATTGCCAAGTGTATCAGCATAAGGGGGCGCTACTTCATTAGTGGTTACCCTCTATACTTTATCGACATCCAAAAAAAAAAGCGATTTCTTATTACTTTCCAGCCGATTCCAACTTGAAATGTAGCAAATGCGAACCATAGGCGTCTCGACGAAGCCATTGGGAACATTTCACCAGGCTCCTGGTGAAGTCCTCATGTGCAGTTCTTAACGGTACCCTATGCGGTGCCCACGCTTGCCGGGAAGTGCCGATCATCCTTTTGAATTCGCTAAAAAAAGAAGTTGCAGCGATACGATATGCAGCAATCGCACATACCTTTGCGGTTCTTTTTGACCGCGATTTTTATAATAATTTGTAACGTTAATAAATTGATTTCTGATAGCATTTTCCTTGCACCTCAAATTATCGTGGTTAAAGAAATCTGATTAAAGCTAGAGATCCCAACCTCCGATGTTTTTCCAAGTACTATGTAGGTTTAACCGTCCTTCTTGGAGTGGACTGAAACCTTGCGTCCAGAAAAGGTATTTTTGTAATATAACACTATAAAATTATTTGCGTAAAATTATTTGCGTAAAATTATCATTATTTACTATCCAGTCTTTCTGGAGTTCCCATTCATGCCATTTCATGATGACACAAGAACTTCAATGACGAATACAATTAAGAAGGGCGCTTCGCCAGTTCTCGAGTAATTCGCGTTGCGAATGGATACCTCGAGATACGCACCCTATTCTCGATTATCTTCCGCCAAGTAATACGGGGCCCATGGGAGTATGGCTTCCCACACCAATGTAGCAATCTCTAGCTATCAAATCCTGATGGTGTGTTTCTGTCCAGGGTAGCACCACTTGGGACACTTGAAGATTCATCCTATGAAAGTGTTAACCGACACTTAAGAAACGTAAAGTCCAGACAAGAATTATAAATATACTTTGTTAACAGTTATGATCACAGTTGTTTAGATCAGTTATTATATGTCAACACGGATTTATTAAACATAGATTAACAACCACTAACCTTTTGATCCTCTTTTCTTTTTTGTGATAAAGTAGTTCTTAAACAGGCGTCATTTACACTGGCATTAGTAAAGCATTTGACTTTGTAAACCACTTAATTCTTGTCCGGAAACTTGTCCTTTTAAAGTATCCAAGTCTCATGACACAAAGCGTACTTCTTAAAAATTATCTTTCTTTAATTCTCCGTGATACCTCCGGCGTCATTCTTATTAAATTATGTCAGTAGTATAAGGTTATTTGCAGCCATTTTTGACTTTCAGTCCGATGTAGATAACTTATAAGTGCAACTTTTGTCGTAAGTCGACTCTCAGCTTTATAGATAAAATAACTCTTGTAAACGATCTTGGCGTTCTTTTCTACCCAAAACAAAAGTATTCTGAGCATATTGCGTACAGGGATTAACATAATGTGGTCTAATAAATTCGATGATCCTTATGCCACTAATGCAATATTTATTTCGCTGGTGCGATTCTGGAGTATGAGCCTCCGGTCTGGAGTCCACAATACGAAATACATATTGAATGTATGAATGTATGATTATTGGGATGCAAATCTTATCTTATATTCCTATTCCAATATATGACTGTTAATTAATTTACTCTGCTTAATCAACCATAGAACGATGCTTGGTACTATCTTCATTCATATCTTCATAATAGCCCCGAATTGGTAGGTTGGCTATCTGTCGAAACAGATTAACTACAAATTATACACCCCTAATATTACAACATTACAGATCTAACTATGACGTTCATGAGCCCTTCACAATATTCTGTTCTGACTATAAAAACCGTTTTCCTATAATCCCGAAACTCGACACTCTGCTGCTCTTCATTAACACAACATTAGATCTTAATTTTTTCCCGTAGTTTTTTCTTGATTTGCATATTTCGCGTCTATCTCCTTTCGAATTGTGCCGTAGACGGCTGCACCCCTCGCTCGGTTGCGCGGGTGGTAAACCGTGACATTTATCGCAAAAAAAAACTGCGTAGTACCGCCCACACGCTTCGTTCTGCTGCGTTGTACCAGAGTCTTTATAGGCTAAATGCCAGCTCTCCTTCGCCTCCAAAAATTTTGAACGTTAACTGTCGACCGTAGTCTTAGTGCACGATTTCAGAAATCCCGATTTTGTACATTACCTCGTAGATGAAGAAATCCACAACACTGGAGGCCTTTGAGTTTTTCAGAAAGATCAACTCGTGACCCTTTTTCGATCTTAAATATTTTCCCAAGAAACCGATTTTAAGCTTTACGAACTATTTAACTTGCAGCACTTCGGAGAGACCACTTGAAGGTAAGACCGGTAATTTTTAAAAGCATTTTTATTGGCGATACGGATAGTCTCAGCCCAATTTCGGTTTCTGGTGTGTGATAGGGCATCATTTAAATAACATGTGTTAATTTTTTCATTCAAATACATTAAAAATTGAGAGATATACAGGAAATCTCCGGCGGCACCTCGAAGAATACACGTTTTGCGATGTACGACAACTGGTCACAGAATTATTTGAAATGAAAAATCAAATTGGATTAGTTAAAGGACAAGACTCCCTCAGGTAACGCTGTCGAGTTTTTTCGCCCAAAACGTCGAGATATTTCTTACTGTAAAAATAATAAATTAAAAACAAAAAAAAACTCGACAGCGTTACCTGAGGAACTTATAAGATAAATACTGTGCAAAATCTCAAAACGATCCGTCCGATAGATTTTGCAGGATCGTGTACACCGACTTTGAAATGGCAACTGGAGAGCGTTTTAAAGTTTGAGACACCCAAAAGTTGAATATAGAACGTGCTTACTGGCCTAAGTTCAACTGCCCATAACCTCGGAAGTTTTACTCGGATCGATCTAAAATCTTAACACAATATTCTAAAGATTTTGTGCATTCAGAAAAAAATAAATGCAAAAAAAAAATTTTAATACTATACCCCTTAATCGAATCCATTAGGACCTTTCTGGCTTCCCTGAAATCTTGTCTGAACGCATCCTTCCCGCCCTCGGAATAGACAGCCGACTGTTTTTGTGCAATCCGGACCTTTTAGAGACACATTAGTAAGCCTCCCGCATCTATAGTAGAACAGTCGGCGTTTTGTTGCCGCACAGTCGTAGAACCCGTCGTTTATGACTTCTCAGTTCCAGTAGCCCGCTCTTAACGGATTTCTGTGCTTCGCACACAACTCATCCATCACATTTTACTGAGAGGTGACGCTGCCAAATCACGGTCCTTTGACATATCCAAGCCCATTTAAGCAGCTAGATTGCCAAGTGCATCAGCATAAGGGAGCGCCTCTATACTTTATCGACATCCAAAAAAAAAGCGATTTCTTATTACTTTCCAGCCGATTCCAACTTGAAATGCAGCAAATGCGAACCATAGGCGTCTCGACGAAGCCATTGGGAACATTTCATGAGGCTCCTGGTGAAGTCCTCATGTGCAGTTCCTAACGGTACCCTATGCGGTGCCCACGCTTACCGGGAAGTGCCGATCATCCTTTTTGAATTCGCTAAAAAAGAAGTTGCAGCGATACGATATGCAGCAATCGCACATACCTTTGCGGTTCTTCTTGACCGCGATTTTTATAATAATTTGTAACGTAAATAAATTGATTTCTGATAGCATTTTCCTTGCACCTCAAATTATCGTGGTTAAAGAAATCTGATTAAAGCTAGAGATCCCAACCTCCGAAGTTTTTCCAAGTACTATGTAGGTTTAACCGTCCTTCTTGGAGTGGACTGAAAACCTTACGTCCAGAAAAGTTATTTTTTGTAATATAACATTATAAAATTATTTGCGTAAAATTATCATGTTATCATGTAACTATCATTATTTATTATCTAGTCTTTCTGGAGTTCCCATTCATGCCATTTCATGATGACACAAGAATTTCAATGACGAATACAATTAAGAAGGGCGCTTCGCCAGTTCTCGAGTAATTCGCGTTGCCAATGGCTACCTCGAGATACCCACCCTATTCTCGATTATCTTTCGCCAAGTAATACGGGGCCCATGGGAGTATGGCTTCCCACACCAATGTAGTCTATCTATCTCTAGCTATCAAATCCTGATGGTGTGTTTCTGTCCAGGGTAGCACCACTTAGGACACTTGAAGATTCATCCTATGAAAGTGTTAACCGACACTTAAGAAACGTAAAGTCCAGACAAGAATTATAAATATACTTTGTTAACAGTTATGATCACAGTTGTTTAGATCAGTTATTATATGTCAACACGGATTTATTAAACATAGATTAACAACCACTAACCTTTTGATCCTCTTTTCTTTTGTGATAAAGTAGTTCTTAAACAGGCGTCATTTACACTGGCATTAGTAAAAGCATTTGACTTTGTAAACCACTTAATTCTTGTCCGGAAACTTGTCCTTTAAAGTATCCAAGTCTCAGCGTACTCAGTCAAAGCGTACTTCTTAAAAATTATCTTTCTTTAATTCTCCGTGATACCTCCGGCGTCATTCTTATTAAATTATGTCAGTAGTATAAGGTTATTTGCAGCCATTTTGACTTTCAGTCCGATGTAGATAACTTATAAGTGCAACTTTTTGTCGTGTAAGTCGACTCTCAGCTTTATAGATAAAATAACTCTTGTAAACGATCTTGGCGTTCTTTTCTACCCAAAACAAAAGTATTCTGAGCATATTGCGTACAGGGATTAACATAATGTGGTCTAATAAATTCGATGATCCTTATGCCACTAATGCAATATTTATTTCGCTGGTGCGATTCTGGAGTATGAGCCTCCGGTCTGGAGTCCACAATACGAAATACATATTGAATGTATGAATGTATGATTATTGGGATGCAAATCTAATCTTATATTTCTATTCCAATATATGACTGTTAATTAATTTACTCTGCTTAATCAACCATAGAACGATGCTTGGTACTATCTTCATTCATATCTTCATAATAGCCCCGAATTGGTAGGTCGGCTATCTGTCGAAACAGATTAACTACAAATTATACACCCTAATATTACAACATTACAGATCTAACTTATGACGTTCATGCGCCCTTCACTATATTCTGTTCTGACTATAAAAACCGTTTTCCTATAATCCCGAAACTCGACACTCTGCTGCTCTTCATTAGCACAACATTAGATCTTAATTTTTCCCGTAGTTTTTCTTGACTTGCATATTTCGCGTCCTATCTCCTTTCGAATTGTGCCGTAGACGGCTGCACCCCCTCGCTCGGTTGCGCGGGTGGTAAACCGTGACATTTATCGCAAAAAAAAAAAAAACTGCGTAGTACCGCCCACACGCTTCGTTCTGCTGCGTTGTACCAGAGTCTTTATAGGCTAAATGCCAGCTCTCCTTCGCCTCCAAAAATTTTGAACGTTAACTGTCGACCGTAGTCTTAGTGCACGATTTCAGAAATCCCGATTTTGTACATTACCTCGTAGATGAAGAAATCCACAACACTGGAGGCCTTTTGAGTTTTCAGAAAGATCAACTCGTGACCCTTTTTCGATCTTAAATATTTTCCCAAGAAACCGATTTTAAGCTTTACGAACTATTTAACTTGCAGCACTTCGGAGAGACCACTTGAAGGTAAGACCGGTAATTTTTTAAAGCATTTTTATTGGCGATACGGATAGTCTCAGCCCAATTTCGGTTTCTGGTGTGTGATAGGGCATCATTTAAATAACATGTGTTAATTTTTTTATTCAAATACATTAAAAATTGAGAGATATACAGGAAATCTCCGGCGGCACCTCGAAGAATACACGTTTTGCGATGTACACGATAACTGGTCACAGAATTATTTGAAATAAAAAAATCAAATTGGATTAGTTAAAGGACAAGACTCCTCAGGTAACGCTGTCGAGTTTTTTTTCGCCCAAAGCGTCGAGATATTTCTTACTGTAAAAATAATAAATTAAAAACAAAAAAACTCGATAGCGTTACCCCGAGGAACTTATAGATAAATACTGTGCAAAAGCTCAAAACGATCCGTCCGATAGATTTTGCAGGATCGTGTGTACAACGACTTTGAAATGGCAACTGGAGAGCGTTTTAAAGTTTGAGACACCCAAAAGTTGAATATAGAACGTGCTTACTGGCCTAAGTTCAACTGCCCATAACCTCGGAAGTTTTACTCGGATCGATCTAAAAATCTTAACACAATATTCTAAAGATTTTGTGCATTCAGAAAAAAAAAATCAAATGCAAAAAAAATTTTAATACTATACCCCCTTAATCGAATCCATTAGGACCTTTCTGGCTTCCCTGAAATCTTGTCTGAACGCATCCTTCCCGCCCTCAGGAATAGACAGCCGACTGTTTTTTGTGCAATCCGGACCTTTTAGAGACACATTAGTAAGCCTCCCGCATCTATAGTAGAACAGTCGGCGTTTTGTTGCCGCACAGTCGAAGAACCCGTCGTTTATGACTTCTCAGTTCCAGTAGCCCGCTCTTAACGGATTTCTGTGCTTCGCACACAACCATCCATCTCATTTTACTGAGAGGTGACGCTGCCAAATCACGGTCCTTTGACATATCCAAGCCCATTTAAGCAGCTAGATTGCCAAGTGCATCAGCATAAGGGGGCGCCTCTATACTTTATCGACATCCAAAAAAAAGCGATTTCTTGTGACTTCCAGCCGATTCCAACGGAAATGCAGCAAATGCGGACCATAGGCGTCTCGACGAGCCATTGGGAACATTTCATGAGGCTCCTGGTGAAGTCCTCTTCATGTGCAGTTCCTAACGGTACCCTATGCGGTGCCCACGCTTGCCGGGAAGTGCCGATCATCCTTTTGAATTCGCTAAAAAGAAGTTGCAGCGATACGGATATGCAGCAATCGCACATACCTTTGCGGTTCTTCTTGACCGCGATTTTTATAATAATTTGTAACGTAAATAAATTGATTTCTGATAGCATTTTCCTTGCACCTCAAATTATCGTGGTTAAAGAAATCTGATTAAAGCCAGAGATCCCAACCTCCGAAGTTTCCAAGTACTAATGTGGATTTAACCGTCCTTCTTGGAGTGGACTGGAAACCTTACGTCCAGAAAAGTTATTTTTTGTAATATAACATTATAAAATTACTTGCGTAAAATTATCATGTTATCATGTAATTATCATTATTTATTATCTAGTCTTTCTGGAGTTCCCATTCATGCCATTTCATGATGGACACAAGAATTTCAATGACGAATACAATTAAGAAGGGCGCTTCGCCAGTTCTCGAGTAATTCGCGTTGCAAATGGCTACCTCGAGATACCCACCCTATTCTCGCGATTACCTTCGCCAAGTAATACGGGGCCCATGGGAGTATGGCTTCCACAATTCAATAATGTAGCAATCTCTAGCTATCAAATCCTGATGGTGTGCTTCTGTCCAGGGTAGCACCAATCAGGGACACTTGAAGATTCATCCTAGGAAAGTGTTAACTGACACTTAAGAAATGTAAAGTCCAGACAAGAATTATAAATATAATATATGTTAACAAAGTTATGATCACAGTTGTTTAAATCAGTTATTATATGTCAACACGGATTTATTAAACATAGATTAACAACCACTAACCTTTTGATCCTCTTTTCTTTTTGTGATAAAGTAGTTCTTAAACAGGCGTCATTTACACTGGCATTAGTAAAGCATTTGACTTTGTAAACCACTTAATTCTTCTTGTCCGGAAACTTGTCCCCTTAAAGCATCCAAATCTCATGACACAACGTACTTCTTAAAAAATTATCTTTCTTAAATTCTCGTGATACCTGCGGCGTCATTCTTATTAAATTATGTCACGTAGTATAAGGTTATATGTTGCCATTTTGACTT
>JAECXW010000828.1:0-15122 GCA_018153365.1 Drosophila fuyamai | reverse complement strand
CTAATGGGTAAATAGTTTCTATAGGTATCAAGAGGTAAAGATAATTAATCATAGTTTAATAAAAAAAAATTTTTTGAATTAAATTTTCTTAACCTTTGCCTATTTAATTTGTACACTCTTATAAACAAGGACAAATATAAGTAAAGCGGGTCAACATATGATCTGCTCCAGGCAAAACGTTCTCGCCCTCGGCGACCGTAAGGCAGCAAGCTCCATTATTGATAATCAAAAAATATGTGTCACAAAACTTTATCAAAGTGCGTTCTTAAGACGCACATCTTTAATAACGCAAATCTTTTTTTTTTTACTTACGTTTACTTCCATTGCAGATGTGCTGTAGCGTGCACTTGCTATTAGTAAATGATATGTTCTTATTTCATTTTTTTAAAATCCTGGTCACACTACTTTATTTGTTCATTTAAATGATTTTCCTCCGATATGAGTTCATTTATTGATCCTGACTATTCTATAGGTCGCAATCTGCGACAGCGACAAAGGAGAAAAGGGATCTCTAACGATGACGCGATATTAGATTCCGAAAAAAATAAAAGAAAAGGAAAGAAAAAAGGTCAATATTTTGGAAAAAATAGTGCATATGATGAATACGGAAATATTCGATTCAACGGGCTAGATATTTGTGAGTGCAAGACATTGTATAAATTTAAAATAAAAACATTTTGTTTCAGGCGACTGTATGAATAAAGATTGTGATGGTTGCTGGTTTGAATGTCCAAGTTGTAAGTCTACTAGGTGTGGTCCTCAATGTCGCTCAAATCGAAAGTTTTCTATGAAAGCATTACATACGATGGAAAAGATTTATCTATACAAAACAAATATATTCCCAAATAAAATTTGCATCGTTATAAACACAAAACAATTAAGAATTTTAAAAACAATTTGGCATTTTTGTTCTTGTCTTGGGGCCACCGTATCTTTGCATATGAAGCACATTGAACTTTAAGAATGTTTTTCTTTATCTAACATGCTGATATTATGACTAATTCATTAAATTAGTATACCCAAATAAGTACTATAGTTCCCAGAACACCTGGGATTTTACTGATACATATGTATGTATATGTACATGAGGGTGTATCCTAATCTTATTATAGGATCTGGGACAAAGGGTAAAGTTCTATAAAATAAAAAAAAATGTTATTGGACATTGTTTTTCCTAACAAAAGCTAATCTCTTTGTTAACCATATTATCGCTCAGAATTAGTTTAAGAAATTCTTTGCCTATTCAATCGGTTATCCGAAAATTGAATGATTTTAAATGGATCATAATAGTATACATACATATGTATGTAAATACTAGGTTGGCTGATAAGTCCCGGGTCTGACACCATCTATGTGTCGCTAGTATTGAATGCATATTATTTTAATATAGTACTAACTTTCTTTTGTGAAGCAACTTTTGTTATTGTGAAAAAAATTGAGAAAAAAGAATTATGTGTTTGGATAAAATACTGTTTTCTGAAGGGGAAAAAATACAGTGGAAGCGAAAACTTGGCTTGATAATGAGTTTCCGGAGTCTGCCCCAGGGAAATCAACAATAATTGATTGGTACATATGCAAAATTCAAGCGTGGTAAAATGAGCATGGAGGACGGTGAACGCAGTGGACGCCCGAAAGAGGTGGTTACCGTCGAAAACATCAAAAAAATCCACAAAATGAATTTTGAATGACCGTAAAATAAAGTTGATCGAGATAGCAGAGGCCTTAAATATATCAATGGAACGTGTTGGTCATATCATTCAGCAACATTTGGATATGCGGAAGCTCTGTGCAAAATGGGTGCCGCGCGAGCTCACATTTGACCAAAAACAACAACGTGTTGATGATTCTCAGCGGTGTTTGCAGCTGTTAACTTGTAATTCACCCGAGTTTTTGCGTCGATTCTCCAGTTCTGGCCCCCAGCGACTTTTTCTTGTTCTCAGACCTCAAAAGGATGCTCGCAGGGAAAAAATTTGGCTGCAATGAAGAGGTGATCGCCGAAACTGAGGCCTATTTTGAGGCAAAACCGAAGGACTACCACCAAAATGGTATCAAAAAATTGGAAGGTCGTTATAATCGTTGTATCGCTCTTGAAGGGAACTATGTTGAAGAATAAAAACGATAAATTATAAATTATAAATTATAAATTATAAATTATAAATTATAAATTATAAATTATAAATTATAAATTATAAATTATAAATTATAAATTATAAATTATAAATTATAAATTAAATAAATTATAAATTATAAATTATAAATTATAAATTATAAATTATAAATTATAAATTATAAATTATAAATTATAAATTATAAATTATAAATTATAAATTATAAATTATAAATTATAAATTATAAATTATAAATTATAAATTATAAATTATAAATTATAAATTATAAATTATAAATTATAAATTATAAATTATAAATTATAAATTATAAATTATAAATTATAAATTATAAATTATAAATTATAAATTATAAATTATAAATTATAAATTATAAATTATAAATTATAAATTATAAATTATAAATTATAAATTATAAATTATAAATTATAAATTATAAATTATAAATTATAAATTATAAATTATAAATTATAAATTATAAATTATAAATTATAAATTATAAATTATAAATTATAAATTATAAATTATAAATTATAAATTATAAATTATAAATTATAAATTATAAATTATAAATTATAAATTATAAATTATAAATTATAAATTATAAATTATAAATTATAAATTATAAATTATAAATTATAAATTATAAATTATAAATTATAAATTATAAATTATAAATTATAAATTATAAATTATAAATTATAAATTATAAATTATAAATTATAAATTATAAATTATAAATTATAAATTATAAATTATAAATTATAAATTATAAATTATAAATTATAAATTATAAATTATAAATTATAAATTATAAATTATAAATTATAAATTATAAATTATAAATTATAAATTATAAATTATAAATTATAAATTATAAATTATAAATTATAAATTATAAATTATAAATTATAAATTATAAATTATAAATTATAAATTATAAATTATAAATTATAAATTATAAATTATAAATTATAAATTATAAATTATATATTCTAAAAATCCGTAAAATTCGGGTGATGGGTGCACCATTCTTGTCCAACTAAAATGACGTTATAACCTGTCCTACCTTATCTATGGTATCGTCAAGATATCTAGCCAAAGGAAAAAGTGTTATAAAGTCGATAAGCCCCATTCGGAAAAGTAGCCAACACCAACTGTTAAAGGTTGTCCGCCGCTTTTGGATTGTGAGGAGTGGCTCAGTGGAAACACGAGTTTTAAATCTGGTAAAATTCGCATCCGTCCCAAGTTTATTGATCCGTGTGATTTGGGTGTTATCATTTACTGCAAAATCAAAATAATATGAAACTAAATATCTTAGTCCCAACTATTGCGTTTTACTAATGGGTAAATAGTTTCTATAGGTATCAAGAGGTAAAGATAATTAATCATAGTTTAATAAAAAAAATTTTTGAATTAAATTTTCTTAACCTTTGCCTATTTAATTTGTACACTCTTATAAACAAGGACAAATATAAGTAAAGCGGGTCAACATATGATCTGCTCCAGGCAAAACGTTCTCGCCCTCGGCGACCGTAAGGCAGCAAGCTCCATTATTGATAATCAAAAAATATGTGTCACAAAACTTTATCAAAGTGCGTTCTTAAGACGCACATCTTTAATAACGCAAATCTTTTTTTTTTTACTTACGTTTACTTCCATTGCAGATGTGCTGTAGCGTGCACTTGCTATTAGTAAATGATATGTTTTTATTTCATTTTTTTAAAATCCTGGTCACACTACTTTATTTGTTCATTTAAATGATTTTCCTCCGATATGAGTTCATTTATTGATCCTGACTATTCTATAGGTCGCAATCTGCGACAGCGACAAAGGAGAAAAGGGATCTCTAACGATGACGCGATATTAGATTCCGAAAAAAATAAAAGAAAAGGAAAGAAAAGAGGTCAATATTTTGGAAAAAATAGTGCATATGATGAATACGGAAATATTCGATTCAACGGGCTAGATATTTGTGAGTGCAAGACATTGTATAAATTTAAAATAAAAACATTTTGTTTCAGGCGACTGTATGAATAAAGATTGTGATGGTTGCTGGTTTGAATGTCCAAGTTGTAAGTCTACTAGGTGTGGTCCTCAATGTCGCTCAAATCGAAAGTTTTTCTATGAAAGCATTACATACGATGGAAAAGATTTATCTATACAAAACAAATATATTCCCAAATAAAATTTGCATCGTTATAAACACAAAACAATTAAGAATTTTAAAAACAATTTGGCATTTTTGTTCTTGTCTTGGGGCCACCGTATCTTTGCATATGAAGCACATTGAACTTTAAGAATGTTTTTCTTTATCTAACATGCTGATATTATGACTAATTCATTAAATTAGTATACCCAAATAAGTACTATAGTTCCCAGAACACCTGGGATTTTACTGATACATATGTATGTATATGTACATGAGGGTGTATCCTAATCTTATTATAGGATCTGGGACAAAGGGTAAAGTTCTATAAAATAAAAAAAAATGTTATTGGACATTGTTTTTCCTAACAAAAGCTAATCTCTTTGTTAACCATATTATCGCTCAGAATTAGTTTAAGAAATTCTTTGCCTATTCAATCGGTTATCCGAAAATTGAATGATTTTAAATGGATCATAATAGTATACATACATATGTATGTAAATACTAGGTTGGCTGATAAGTCCCGGGTCTGACACCATCTATGTGTCGCTAGTATTGAATGCATATTATTTTAATATAGTACTAACTTTCTTTTGTGAAGCAACTTTTGTTATTGTGAAAAAAATTGAGAAAAAAGAATTATGTGTTTGGATAAAATACTGTTTTCTGAAGGGAAAAAATACAGTGGAAGCGAAAACTTGGCTTGATAATGAGTTTCCGGAGTCTGCCCCAGGGAAATCAACAATAATTGATTGGTACATATGCAAAATTCAAGCGTGGTAAAATGAGCATGGAGGACGGTGAACGCAGTGGACGCCCGAAAGAGGTGGTTACCGTCGAAAACATCAAAAAAATCCACAAAATGAATTTTGAATGACCGTAAAATAAAGTTGATCGAGATAGCAGAGGCCTTAAATATATCAATGGAACGTGTTGGTCATATCATTCAGCAACATTTGGATATGCGGAAGCTCTGTGCAAAATGGGTGCCGCGCGAGCTCACATTTGACCAAAAACAACAACGTGTTGATGATTCTCAGCGGTGTTTGCAGCTGTTAACTTGTAATTCACCCGAGTTTTTGCGTCGATTCTCCAGTTCTGGCCCCCAGCGACTTTTTCTTGTTCTCAGACCTCAAAAGGATGCTCGCAGGGAAAAAATTTGGCTGCAATGAAGAGGTGATCGCCGAAACTGAGGCCTATTTTGAGGCAAAACCGAAGGACTACCACCAAAATGGTATCAAAAAATTGGAAGGTCGTTATAATCGTTGTATCGCTCTTGAAGGGAACTATGTTGAAGAATAAAAACGATAAATTATAAATTATAAATTATAAATTATAAATTATAAATTATAAATTATAAATTATAAATTATAAATTATAAATTATAAATTATAAATTATAAATTATAAATTATAAATTATAAATTATAAATTATAAATTATAAATTATAAATTATAAATTATAAATTATAAATTATAAATTATAAATTATAAATTATAAATTATAAATTATAAATTATAAATTATAAATTATAAATTATAAATTATAAATTATAAATTATAAATTATAAATTATAAATTATAAATTATAAATTATAAATATAAAATAAATTATAAATTATAAATTATAAATTATAAATTATAAATTATAAATTATAAATTATAAATTATAAATTATAAATTATAAATTATAAATTATAAATTATAAATTATAAATTATAAATTATAAATTATAAATTATAAATTATAAATTATAAATTATAAATTATAAATTATAAATTATAAATTATAAATTATAAATTATAAAATTATAAATTATAAATTATAAATTATAAATTATAAATTATAAATTATAAATTATAAATTATAAATTATAAATTATAAATTATAAATTATAAATTATAAATTATAAATTATAAATTATAAATTATAAATTATAAATTATAAATTATAAATTATAAATTATAAATTATAAATTATAAATTATAAATTATAAATTATAAATTATAAATTATAAATTATAAATTATAAATTATAAATTATAAATTATAAATTATAAATTATAAATTATAAATTATAAATTATAAATTATAAATTATAAATTATAAATTATAAATTATAAATTATAAATTATAAATTATAAATTATAAATTATAAAT
The DNA here is from genome assembly GCA_018153365.1 of Drosophila fuyamai. Classification (NCBI taxonomy): domain Eukaryota; kingdom Metazoa; phylum Arthropoda; class Insecta; order Diptera; family Drosophilidae; genus Drosophila; species Drosophila fuyamai. The sequence continues at coordinate 8,689 of JAECXW010000828.1, read as the reverse complement.
TATAAATTATAAATTATAAATTAGAAATTATAAATTATAAATTATAAATTATAAATTATAAATTATAAATTATAAATTATAAATTATAAATTATAAATTATAAATTATAAATTATAAATTATAAATTATAAATTATAAATTATAAATTATAAATTATAAATTATAAATTATAAATTATAAATTATAAATTATAAATTATAAATTATAAATTATAAATTATAAATTATAAATTATAAATTATAAATTATAAATTATAAATTATAAATTATAAATTATAAATTATAAATTATAAATTATAAATTATAAATTATAAATTATAAATTATAAATTATAAATTATAAATTATAAATTATAAAATTATAAATTATAAATTATAAATTATAAATTATAAATTATAAATTATAAATTATAAATTATAAATTATAAATTATAAATTATAAAATTATAAATTATAAATTATAAATTATAAATTATAAATTATAAATTATAAATTATAAATTATAAATTATAAATTATAAATTATAAATTATAAATTATAAATTATAAATTATAAATTATAAATTATAAATTATAAATTATAAATTATAAATTATAAATTATAAATTATAAATTATAAATTATAAATTATAAATTATAAATTATAAATTATAAATTATAAATTATAAATTATAAATTATAAATTATAAATTATAAATTATAAATAAATAAATTATAAATTATAAATAATATAAATTATAAATTATAAATTATAAATTATAAATTATAAATTATAAATTAAAATTATAAATTATAAATTATAAATTATAAATTATAAATTATAAATTATAAATTATAAATTATAAATTATAAATTATAAATTATAAATTATAAATTATAAATTATAAATTATAAATTATAAATTATAAATTATAAATTATAAATTATAAATTATAAATTATAAATTATAAATTATAAATTATAAATTATAAATTATAAATTATAAATTATAAATTATAAATTATAAATTATAAATTATAAATTATAAATTATAAATTATAAATTATAAATTATAAATATAAATTATAAATTATAAATTATAAATTATAAATTATAAATTATAAATTATAAATTATAAATTATAAATTATAAATTATAAATTATAAATTATAAATTATAAATTATAAATTATAAATAAAAATTATAAATTATAAATTATAAATTATAAATTATAAATATAAATTATAAATTATAAATTATAAATTATAAATTATAAATTATAAATTATAAATTATAAATTATAAATAAATAAATTATAAATTATAAATTATAAATTATAAATTATAAATTATAAATTATAAATTATAAATTATAAATTATAAATTATAAATTATAAATTATAAATTATAAATTATAAATTATAAATTATAAATTATAAATTATAAATTATAAATTATAAATTATAAATTATAAATTATAAATTATAAATTATAAATTATAAATTATAAATTATAAATTATAAATTATAAATTATAAATATATAAATTATAAATTATAAATTATAAATTATAAATTATAAATTATAAATTATAAATTATAAATTATAAATTATAAATTATAAATTATAAATTATAAATTATAAATTATAAATTATAAATTATAAATTATAAATTATAAATTATAAATTATAAATAATAAATTATAAATTATAAATTATAAATTATAAATTATAAATTATAAATTATAAATTATAAATTATAAATTATAAATTATAAATTATAAATTATAAATTATAAATTATAAATTATAATTATAAATTATAAATATAAATATAAATTATAAATTATAAATTATAAATTATAAATTATAAATTATAAATTATAAATTATAAATTATAAATTATAAATTATAAATTATAAATTATAAATTATAAATTATAAATTATAAATTATAAATTATAAATTATAAATTATAAATTATAAATTATAAATTATAAATTATAAATTATAAATTATAAATTATAAATAATAAATTATAAATATAAATATAATTATAAATTATAAATTATAAATATAAATTATAAATTATAAAATATAAATATATAAATTATAAATTATAAATAATAATAAATTATAAATAATAAATTATAAATTATAAATTATAAATTATAATATAAATATATAAATAAAATATATAAAATATAATATATAATATATAATAATAAAATATAAATTATAAATAATAAATTATAAATTATAATAATAATATAAATAATAAATTATAATAATAATAATATATAATATATAATATATAATATATAAATATAATAATAATAATATATAATATATAATAATATAAATATAATATATAATATATGTGCGGACTCTGCCGAATGCAGAGTTATTAGGATAGAATAAACGTCCGACTTGTTTCAGTCTCTAATATGCACTGATTTTTAATGTTCTATTTCGAGATTATAAAGAGAGATATGTATGTATGTACATGTGTGAGCTGCATATATAAAAGAGCGTAAGGCGAATTCAAACATAAGCATATGATTACAGTGTAGGGTAATTAAATATAACAAATTGGCAAAGAATTCAAATTATTAATCAGCTTGAACGACGGTATTCATAACAATAATAATAATTAAATCAAAATTAATGTTGACTTATGATGTCCTCGAACATTCTCCGCCCGTTGAATGATCCAAGGAGTATTCAAGCACCAGTTTGCTCAGGCAGGGGCGCTATCTTACAGATGGGTCTTCGAATGGTTCCATTTTTCACCTTGATATCGGCCACTCGTACTCGTCCATCAGCTCCGACATGCGTGTTAGTGATGCGACCAAGGATCCATTCCTGGGGAGGTGTATTATCCTCGTGAACTATCACCATTTGGCCAATTCGAATGTTGGCGTGGGGTTTGAGCCATTTGGAGCGCTCCTGAAGCGTGTGTAAATAATCACGCCTCCATAGCTCCCAGAACTGCTGCTTCAAATACGTTACGCGCTGCCACCGCGTAAGATAAGATGGTCTGCTCTCGTCAATTGAAGGCTCCGGTACGGACATCAAAGAGGACCCAATCAGCAAGTGCGCTGGGCTAAGCGCCTCTCCATCGTTCGGGTCTTCGGAAAGGGGTGCCATTGGTCTTGAATTCAAGATTGCCTCCGACTCGATTGCAATCGTTTGAAGCTCCTCGTACGTTAGCCCAGTGTTGCCCAAGTTTTTCATCATTAGGCTCTTCATGGACTTCACTGCGGCCTCCCACAAGCCGCCAAAGTGGGGAGCACGCGGAGGGATGAACTTGAACTCGAATCCCACGATGCTGCTGAACTTCTGCAAATTTGATGTGTTGGCTTCGTCGAATAGCTGCTGCTTAAAGTCCTCGAGCTGCGATCGTGCACCGACGAAATTAGTTGCATTGTCACAATAAATGCGTAGTGGGATGCCTCTGCGACTGACGAAGCGCTTTAAACAGAGAATAAAATTATTAGCAGATAGATCGGAAATGAGTTCTATGTGGATTGCTTTTGATGAAAAGCATATAAACACGGCCATGTATGTTTTATATGGCACCTTGCTTCGAATGCGGTAAGATGTGGAAAATGGTCCACATAGGTCGACTCCAGTTACAAAAAAAGGTCGTTGTGAATGAAAACGATCAACTGGAAGTGATCCCATCATTTGTTCCATTAAACGAGGCTTATAATGGTAACAGTGTGTGCAGCGCCGAACAATCTTTCGCACAACTTCTCTGGCGTTTACAATCCAAGCCTGAAGTCGCAGGATTCCAATGAGAGCCTTTGGTCCAGCGTGCATGTGATGCCGGTGGAGATACTCAACAAATTTCAACGTGAAGCAATGATTCTTTGGTAGAAGAACAGGAAATTTGGCATCGAGTGAAATGGGCGCCTTGGCTAAGCGGCCTCCTACACGTAATAGTGTTATCGAACCGTTTGATCCGTTAGTCGCTGCTAGGAACAAATTTAGTTTCTGAAATTCGGGTTTTAAAATCCTGTTTTCCTTTAGCTGCTGAATTTCGTTGAAAAAGGTCTTCTGCTGAATGTGTGATACGATGTGCTTGAACGCGTATTGCAATTCAGTTGCTGGTGTATGAATTACATCGACTAAGTTCACCTTTTTGTTGACCTTGATTCTATTAAAGACGCGCAACACAAAAGCTATGACTCGCAAAATGCGCCGATAGGATGAGAATTTGTTGATAACTTCATCGAATACATCTTCCTTGCTTTAACTGTCGGTACATGTGAGGACTGTTGCTTTTCGCAGCTCCAACTCTTCATTGGTGTCCTGAGAATTTGGTACTGATTGAGGCCATCCAGATGAGTCTTGACGTAAGAAGCTTGGTCCACGAAACCATATAGTTTCCATAAGCTCGGACCCTGCGCAGCCTCTTGAAACTATGTCCGCGGGATTGTCCTTGCCCGGAACGTGCCTCCAAGTGATGTTTGACGTGGTTGATTGCATCTCAGAAATCCGGTTAGCGACGAAACAGTTTAGCCTGGACGAGTGCATGGTAAGCCACTGTAGAACGATTCTTGAATCTGTCCAAAAGAAAATACTATCAATGTATTTTTCGAATTTATGCTTAATCTTGGCCCATGTTTGACACAATAAATATGCGGCGCACAATTCTAGCCGCGGCAATGAAATTGCTTTTATTGGGGCCACCTTAGACTTGGCGATGATTAGCATTGATTTGAACTCTCCGTTTATGTATGTTCGTAGATATAGGCAACAGCCATAAGCTCGCTGCGATGCATCTGAAAATCCGTGTATTTCCGATAGATTTTTAGGTGACGAGTTAATGAATCTTGGAACTTCGATGGTTTGAAGATTGTGCAAATCTTCTTCTATTCGCTTCCACTGAGATTGAAGCTCAGGGGGAAGTGGATCGTCCCAGTTTAGACGATGCATCCACAACTCTTGGACCAATATTTTGCATCGAATAACGACTGGTGATACGAGCCCTAGCAAATCGTACAGGTGAGCTACAAGTGAAACGATGCTCCGCTTGGTGACGACAGAGATTGTAGGTAGGGTATACCTGAAACAAAAGACATCTAGTTTTGGTTGCCACGACATTCCCAAAGTCTTCGTAACCTCTTTGGTATCAACCTTAAATTGAAACTCTGCTCCGTTGCCTTCTATTTTGCTTGTGTTCCACTTTGCCAGCTCCAATCCAGCCTTAGAAAGTATGCTGGTGACCTCTGTAGCCTTGAGATGAAGCTCTTCGACACTGTCTGCTCCAGTAAGGAGGTCATCGACGTACATATCTTCTTTAAGTACGGCTGCTCCGATGGGAAACTGATTTGAGAACTTATCTGCAATATATTTCAAGCTCCTGATTGCTAGAAATGGTGCGCAGGACATCCCGTACGTGACAGTGTTGAGTTGAAACAATTCTAAAGGCGCATCTGAGGATTCTCTCCAGAGAACAAGTTGAAACATACGATCGTCTGGTGATACTTCAAACTGCCGATACATCTTGCAGATATCAGCTACAAGTGCATGACGATGTAAGCGAAAGGCAAGAAGTGTTAGGATAAGATTCTGCTGGATGCTTGGGCCAATCATCAACAACTCATTCAGAGAAAGGTTCGACGTTGTTTTGCACGATGCATCAAACACAACACGCAGCTTGGTAGTCGTGCTTTCTGATCTCAGGACTCCATGATGCGGGATTACATAATGGGTCTTTTGAGAGTCGAAATCAGATGCCAATTGCATGTGATTCAAATCTAGGTATTCCCTCATGAATTGAACGTACATCTCCTTTAACAACGGGTTGCGGCTCAATCTCCGTTCATTTTGCAAAAACCGAGATTTGGCGATTTCAAAAGATTTACCTAACATGTGAGGATTCTCCTTAAATGGCAAGCAAACTTGGACTCGTCCAGATGTGAGAAACCTTGTGTTTGCCACAAAATGTCGTTCGCATTCCTGCTCTTCTGCGGTGAAACCTTGATCGTGCGAATCAAACTCCTCGATTAGCCAAAACCTTTCTAATGCACCTTGCAGCTCCGTAGAACGTGCCATGTTGCATGTTACGACTTGGGATTCCGGAATATCAGAAACCTTTCCGCCAACGATCCAACCAAGTGCAGTATTGACCAGGCAAGGAAGGCCTGGACCCAAAGAAATTTTGCCATGTGAAAGTAAATCAAAAAACTCTTGTGTGCTGATGAGTAGGTCAATCCGGTGAGGCATGTAGAAGCCTGGATCTGCAAGGTCAATCTCTGAGGGTATGTTCCATTGTGACGTGTCAACGAGTCGCTCAGGCTGATTGAGCGATATTGTCTTGGCTACAGCGAATTGTAAATGCCATTCATTTACAGATAATCGTGATCGAATAGTTGTTGAGACCGAGAATCTCATCTGCGTTCTGACATCGCCTATGCCAGAAATGTCATACTTCTGTCTCTCGAATCTGAGCTGAAGGAGCTTGGCCAACTCTTCAGAGATGAAATTTATTTCAGAGCCTGAGTCAAGCAAAGCTCTGGCTGGCTGAAATATTCCGAACTTATCCTTAATCAATACTATTGCCGTAGGAATTAAAGCGCGCCTCGAATGACGCGAAAGCATGGAAACAGCATGTGTGGGTTCCCGCTGCTGCTGAGATGTGTGGGAGACCATTTGTGTTGTTTGCTCTGGATGAGCAGTTCTATGCAGAATAGTATGATGTAAGCCTTGACACACGCGGCAACGAGATCTACTTGGACATCTGCTCGCCAAATGGCCGGTGCGCAAACAATTTATGCACAGAGCGGATTGCTTGACGAAATTCAATTTATCCTGCCAGTCTAGTACACCAAATGAAGGGCACTGATTGAGAGAGTGATCAGTAACAGAACATTTTTTACAACCACCCTGTGCCGTAACAAAGGCTCTTCTATTCTGCGTGGGCCTTTCCTTTGGCTTCTCATCAGATGTCCGTTTAACGTTGCTCTCCAAAAATTGACAATGACGGCTTAAACTGCGATAACAATCCTCCCAAGTAGGCAACACCTCGTATTCTTGAACCCGATCGTACGATAATTTCGAATCTGCATCAATTTTAGATAAAACAAGATGAATTAGTATTGCGTTCATGACATCTGCTTCTGTTCCTAACGACAACAACGATTCACGCAGTGCGGAGACGGTATCCAAGATACAACGAAGAGCTGCAGGATCAGATCTTTTCATAATTTGAATATCAAATAAGCTAGATATGTGCTCTATGAAAATCAAAACCTTTTTATCGTAACGCTCCTTTAACTGCTTTAACGCCTTTGGATAATTGATTTCGGACACTTGAAAGGGCGCCACAACACTCAGCGCGGGGCCAGACAAACAGCTAAGCAAGTAGTTAAATTTGTCAACAGCTGATATAGAAGCGTCATCATGTACCATGCTAGTAAAGGCAGTAATAAACTTCATGTAGTCACCATACTTCCCGTCGAACTTAGGCAGCTTTAACGAAGGCAAACGATTATGGTGCCCAGTTGCGCAATTTGCCGATGAATTAAAGAAACTTGCATCTTCTGGCCGGTCCTTCTTTGAAGCCCCAATACGAGTGATGATAATTGCCTTGGTTTCTATGAATACGTCCTCTAATTCTTGCCGGCCGTCGTCAGCCGCATCCAGCCGTTCGATCTGTGATTGAATTTGAAGAATTTGTTTAAAATACGATTCCAAAATTTGTGACTGGCATTCAAGGGCAGCAAGGTCGTTCTGCAGTTCGATGCGAACTTTGAGATTAACTATATTTCGCTGAATTGTATTCCTTTGTTGTCTTAAAGACACGAGTTGAGTATCAGTCATTTTTGCAATGAGTTATTTAGCGAAAACTAATTGTGGAGTAATTACTGAGTGAAGCAATTGCAAATACGTTGGCAATGCCCTTTGGTTCAGAGGGAGAAAACAAAACACTCCGATGCTTGGGAGAATAACTCAATTTTTGGCTTATTTATTTGCAGACCAGCTGCACAAGTATGTATGTGTATATATGGGCAATGCACTTTGGTTCAGAGTGGTATGACAAAAACCGCGATTGCATTTGCGAGCCTAGCTTACAGTTTTTCGTCCTCTTTGTGCCGCTGTTCTTTGGTCTCCAAATCTGTACTTGCGATCTACTTGATGCGCATACCCTGTATGCAGGTATCCACGACGATCCAGTGGCGATGATTCCGGTGATCCAACGATGCTTCCGGAGATCCAACGAAGATGCCAAACGCACTGCCAATACTCCGATGAGCTGCACTGCGTGCCGAAATACACCAATTATTCTGGCGTTGATGGAATCTATTTCTCCGCCGAATGCAGAGGGAATGATTCGAAGTGGTTTATGGTGGGACTTGCCGAATGCAGAGTCCTGTCACGGTCGCCAAAATGTGCGGACTCTGCCGAATGCAGAGTTATTAGGATAGAATAAACGTCCGACTTGTTTCAGTCTCTAATATGCACTGATTTTTAATGTTCTATTTCGAGATTATAAAGAGAGATATGTATGTATGTACATGTGTGAGCTGCATATATAAAAAGAGCGTAAGGCGAATTCAAACATAAGCATATGATTACAGTGTAGGGTAATTAAATATAACAAATTGGCAAAGAATTCAAATTATTAATCAGCTTGAACGACGGTATTCATAACAATAATAATAATTAAATCAAAATTAATGTTGACTTATGATGTCCTCGAACAA
>JAECXW010000827.1:0-64007 GCA_018153365.1 Drosophila fuyamai | reverse complement strand
ATGTCGTCCAATCTGCCGTCCAGGGCTATATTAAGCCTTTCTGCGACACGGACGAAATCCTCCTTCTTGAGGCGGTAAATCTACTTCTTTCCCATTATGCTTATGTTGCTCTCACTGTTTCGACAAACACGTTGTAACGAACTGATTTTTTGGTCTGCTCACTACGGAATTCTTCCGGCTAGCTCAGAAGATTGTGTGTTCGTCCCACCAAATTTGTATGACGTGATTGGCCGGCAGATCAGTGAGACAACACAGGATTCGAATGGTAAAAAAGGGATTATTCTTGTGCTATTTATTACAGCGGGGGTGTGGCTTGGCTGGTCTCTGTATTGCTTCGCGCTGGTTCGACTGGCTGCTGGCATAGAGTAAGAAACCATATAGAGGTTTCATTTGCTCTGCCCGGGCCTCAGCCAAAGCTCTGCTGAGAGCCATGTTCGAAGCTAACTTCTTCTAACTTCGGTTTCTCACCAATTCTAACATGTGCGAAGCACAAGCAATAGTATGGAGAGTTTTCGCACCTATACTTAGGAATAAGAGCGAGCAGTGCAGCTGCAGAATCTCACCATGGGTATGGAATGAAGCTCGATTCGAACAATTGAAAAACTCTCTTTTTTTCCGTTTTTCCCCTACGTGGCATCACTGGCAAAGTCACTCGAGAGCGCGGGCAGAGCAAATGACGCGTCTATACATTATTACTCTATGTGTTAACGTCTTTACAGATAAGCCATTGAGTGAAAAATAAATGTAGAATTTGGTTTGCCATTAAGGACAAATGGCTTTACCATGGCCATAGAGTAAGAAACTATATAGAGGTTTCATTTGCTCTGCCCGCGCTCTCGAGTGACTTTGCCAGTGATGCCACGTAGGGGAAAAACGGAAAAAAGAGTTTTTCATTTGTTCGAATCGAGCTTGAATCCATGCCCATGGTGAATTGTTATTGCTGCACTGCTCGATCTTATTCCTAAGGATAGGTGCGAAAACTCCCCATACTATTGCTTGTGCTTCGCACATGTTAGAAGTGGTGAGAAACCGAAGTTAGAAGAAATTAGCTTCGAACATGGCTCTCAGCAGAGCTTTGGCAGAGGCCCGGGCAGAGCAAATGAAACCTCTATATAGTTCCTTACTCTATGACTTTGCCAATGATGCCACGTAGGGGAAAACGGAAAAAAGACAGTTTTTCATTTGTTCGAATCGAGCTTGAATCCATGCCCATGGCATAGAGTAATAATGTATAGAGCCGTCATTTGCTCTGCCTGCGCTCTCGAGTGACATTTCCTGTGATGCCACGTAGGGGAAAAACGGAAAAAAAGAGAGTTTTGCATTTGTTCGAATCGAGCTTCATTCCATGCCCATGGTGAATTTCTGCAGCTGCACTGGTCGCTCTCATTGGGGATTTTTTGGCTTATGGGGAATGTGGGCGAACGACCGAAATGGCCTTATGATTTTACTTTGTTTACAAATATGTTGTTATTGTTTTCCTTTGATGGGCATGAATTCAAGGTCCACCGGGGCTGAATTCAAGGTCCACTTTTCAGTTGGCTTTGAATTTGATTTCAATTGAAAAGCAACAAGTGGGACGGAATTAAATTTCATATGGGGGTTGAATTATATTTTTGTAGGAACTAATTTTAATATTGAGCCAGGCCAAATTGAAATATTTTACATATAATGAGAAAACCTATATTAAATTAAATATACATTTATATTGATTTATTGAATATATTTTATTTTTGATATACAAAGTTAATTTCTAAGAGCAATTTTATTTCTACGAAAATATTGTTTATTTAAAATTGTAAAATAATATAAATGCTTTTATAGTTATGGGGTTATGTTTATTTTGCATATGCAAACATATACAAAGTCTTATTTTTATTGTACATAAATTTCGATAGACCTATTAGATTTCAAACACTTTGTGGTCCGTTACCGAATACTATAAAAAATACTATATTTCTAAAGCATTCAAGTTATTTATGTATAAGCTCAATTTCTAAATTTGGGCACACGTCACAAAGCGACGTCAAGGAGAGGAATGCAAACGTAAGTACAAATTTTATTTATTTTATTTTTATTAATTTCCTTCTTTTTATATAGATGAATCCATACTTCGGACTTAATTATGGGCCTCAAATGACCCCCCCATATCCTTCCCCATACCCTGTGCCCTAACCTGCCCCATATCCAGCCCCATATCCCGCCCCATACCCTCCTCAGTGCCCCCAGTACCCCCAGTACCCACCGCCAGCTTACACGGTGCCTAATAATTACTATCCCCCCTTACTCATCAAGGGAGGGGTGGAAAACGACGAACGAGGCGTTCGTACAGGAGGCGTAATGATGCACCATCACCGGCAGCATCAGCGGCACCGGTAGAGGCAGCTGCGGCGGTAGCGGCACCATCTGCGGCGGTAGCGGCAGCGGCGGTGGCGGCAGCGGCAGATGCAATGACTGCCGCACTGGCCAAGATGTCACCGCCCCCCCCTTCTGAGGATCCAGAAAAATAAAATACATATACATAAAATAATATACATATTAAAATATCCAAATATCCAATTGAAATTAAAATTACATGTAAAATTGAAATTTATAAAATGTGTTTGTATTTCTTTTTGTCCCTGGCCGCGGCCAGTATGTATGTATTGGTAAGCGTGGCATTGCGTTGCCATTTCATGTACAGTTGTGGTCAAAAGTTTTTGCACATTTCTTATGAGTAAGTACGTGTAATTTGTGCAAATACTTTTGATCACCCCTTTATTTCATGTGTATGACTTTGTGTTATTGCTTATGTTATACTCAACTTACTTACATACATATAAGTTATGTCCAGTCGTGGTTAGGGGTGGGAAACTCCCTGGGTTTAGCTACAGTGACTCGCAGCTTATTTATTATGTATGTTTTAATTCTTTCTCGCAGCTTTAACTTGTTGTTACTTTTTGAAAATACTTTTATATTTTATATTTGTTTTTAAATATTGTTTAACAGAAATGTTTCTGGTTTTTTAGCTGTGATTTTTGTTACTTTTATCGGGTTGTAGTTGTTAAATATTGTTTAACAGAAATGTTTCTGGTTTTTTAGCTGTGATTTTTGTTACTTTTATCGGGTTGTAGTTGTTTATGAGTTTATTATACCCGTTACTCGTAGAGTAAAAGGGTATATTGTATTCGTGCAAAAGTATGTAACAGGTAGAAGGAAGCGTTTCCGACCCTATAAAGTATATATATTCTTATTCAGGATCACTAGCCGAGTCGATCTAGCCATGTCCGTCTGTCCGTCTGTCCGTCCGTATGAACGCTGAGATCTCGGAAACTATAAAAGCTAGAAGATTGGCATTTTGCATGCAGATTTTAGGAGTTCCTACGCAGCGCAAGTTTGTTTCAAAAAGGTGCCACGCCCCATTTAACGCCCACAATCGCTTATATACGATTTTATTTAAATATAAATTTAAATATTTCGGAAAAGTAAAAATGCAGTTTTATTGTGTTTATCAATACCTATCGAAATGTAGAAGAATTTTTCAAATCGGACCATTCGTTTAAAAGTTATGCGCGATCAAAGTTTCTATCTCCATCTCCCCCGCCCTCCTTTTACCTGAGTAACGGGTATCTGATATCGGGCACCGGAACCAATAGCGTTCCCCTTCGTTTTTTATATGTATTTGTTTCGTCAATACCTATCGATTGGCCAAATAAAAGTTTGCCACGCCCACTCTAACGCCCAAAAACCCATTAAACGCTTAAGCCTGGCTAGCGCCTACATTTCCGTTTTTCATGGCGTATACAATAGCGCCATCTAACGGATGATTTTGGAACAGCTGGCCAAGGTGCTCAACAGAGTCAACGTTAATTCTCGATAAGGATTTCTATTAAAGGAAATGGCGATGGCTTTTGTTTTTCAATACCGAACTATATCCCAAGAACTATGCAAATCAAATCAAGTTTGCCAAATTGGAGGTGTTCCTGGGTACCGATTTTAACATAAAAATCGGGAGCTGATTCGAGCGGCGAAAAACATACAAGAAGGCATATTTATATTAAGTTGTTTAGCTGAGTAACGGGTATCTAATAGTCAAGGCACTCGACTATAGCGTTCTCTCTTGTTTTTAGTTCAGTTTCTCCATGTTAACATTCATATACAAATCTTTGTCTCAATAGCAATAAATAATCAAGTTATTTCAATATCTTATCTTTTTATACCCTTGCAGAGGGTATTATAATTTTGGTCAAAAGTGTGCAACGCAGTGAAGGAGACATCTCCGACCCTATAAAGTATATATATTCTTGATCAGGATCACCTCCTGAGTTGATATAAGCATGTCCGTCTGTCCGTCTGTCCGTCTGTCTGTCCGTCTGTCTGTTTCTACGCGAACTAGTCTCTCAGTTTTAAAGATATCGAATTGAAACTTTGCACACACCCTTCTTTCCTTTGCACGCAGTATATAAGTCGGAACGGCCGGGATCGGTCGACTATATCCTATAGCTGCCATATAACTGAACGATAGGAAATGCCATAACTCTGGTGTTTGTAAAGTTAGGAAGTTGAGATTTTCTATGGCTTTTTAATTTGGCCAATCAATTCGACTTACCAAATCTCATAAGGATCGGTCGACTATATCTTATAGCTGCCATATAACTGAACGATAGGAAATGCCATAACTCTGGTGTTTTTAAAGTTAGAAAGTTGGGATTTTCTATGGGTTTTATATTTGGCCAATCAATCCGACCTACCAAATTTTATAGGGATCGGCCGACTGTATCCTATAGCTGCCATATAACTGAACGATTGAAAATGCCATAACTTTGGTGTTTTTAAAGTTATGAAGATGGGATTTTTATGAGTATTAAGAATGCATCATATGAATAATTTTGGAGAATATTATTTACAGAATATTCTGCAAGGGTATATCAACTTCGGCTCCGCCCGAAGTTAGCTTTCCTTTCTTGTTTTTTTAGTTTTTAACAAATGTTTCATTTTCTTTTTAGAGAAGGCTTATCCTAATATATATATTCTTAACATATTGAAGGGTTAAATAATGTTGAAATAATTAATTTGATTATATAATTTTACATTGTACAAGACGATAAATCTATAGAAATTGATTTTTAATTTTTTTAATTTCTTTTATATATATATATGTATATGCATTAGCTTATTAAATGTTATTTATTTTTGTTTTGTTTCTAACGTGTTACCTTTTAAACTGCAGTTTCATTAAGTGAAGGATTTGGAAATCGAACCGCAAGTCCTGAAGCTTCATGTTTAATTCAGTTACATGTCTTGAAATTTGTTTGTGACAAATTTACCTGCACATATGTAAGGGGAAAAGAAAAGCCAAAGAAGTTTATACTGTTTATTAATTTTATATTTCAAATACTGTTTCGGAAGACACCACTCTTCCTCATCAGCGATCTTTTCTTTTCAATTGCTTGAAAAGACGGTAGATCGGACAGTTTTTGAAAACTGCCTAACAATTTAAAATGATAACTTAAATTTATTGGAAAATTAAAAGAGAATTCTTACTTATGTTGTAAATTTTTAAGTTTTTTCGCTTTTGGACAGTTTTTGTCGGAAATCGTGCTTCTCTTACATGCTCTGCCAACTCTGTCTTTAAGTTTTTGATTGGCGTCCCATTTTTCATGGTACCACTTACTGTGCTTGTATAATAACACTTTCAGCAAATGCTTTAAAATACTTTTCCTGTGCTTATCGCATGGGTCAGTAGGAGCAAACCAATAAGGATATATTTTATTGGTTTCTTCTATGCATTTCTGCTCTAAAAATTCGGAAATATTTCGTCGGCTTGGACGATCCTTAAATTCCGTATCAAATACGAGGTGTGTTCAAAAAGTAAGGTGACTTTTCAAATTTCGCGGGCAACATATTTTCGATTATCGATTTTTTTGTTTTGTTATATTGGTACACTCTTCCCTAACATCTGTACCAAGTTTCAATGGAACATCCTCTTTTGTTTGGTTGTGAGAGGCGTAAAGTTACAAGTTATTTTGCGAGCTCGGCGATTTTTTGCTATCGAAAAATATGGATCAAAGGATTTGCATCAAATTTTGTGTAAAAAAATAAAATTAAGTGCTCTGAAACACTTGAAATGTTGACAGTGGCATACGGTGAAACTGTTCTGAGTAAAAAAATGTGTACAAGTGGTACAAACTCTTCCAAGATGGCCGGGAAGATGCCAATGACCAGCCTCGCTCTGGACGCCCAAGCACGTCAACAACTGATGAAAACGTTCAAGCAGTGACGAAAATTGTTTTGGAAAATCGTCGAATCACTATCAGAGAAGTTGCTGAAGATGTCGGTATATCGCTTGGCTCGTGCCATGAAATTTTTTCAAACGTTTTGGGTATGAGTCGTGTGTCAGCGAAGTTTGTTCCGAAATTGCTGAATTTTGACCAAAAGAACCGTCGCATGAGCATCGCTCAAGAGCTGTTGAATGACGTCAACGACGACCCAGATTTACTCAAAAGGGTCATAACTGGTGACGAATCATGGGTATATGGTTATGATATCGAAACCAAAGCCCAATCGTCCCAATGGAAGAGCCCAGGCGAGCCAAGACCGAAAAAAGCACGCCAAGTTCGATCAAATGTCAAAGTTTTGATCACTGTTTTCTTCGATTACCATGGCGTGGTGCATCAGGAGTTCTTACCATATGGTCGTACGGTCAATAAACAGTATTATCTGGAAGTTATGCGCCGTTTGCGAGAAGCAATACGAAAGAAACGCCCAAAATTGTGGAAAAACAATTCATGGCTTTTGCATCACGATAATGCCCCTGCTCACTCATCTTTGCTTGTGAGAGATTTTTTGGCCAAAAAAACACCACAATAATGCCTCAGCCACCATATTCACCGGATTTGTCCCCGTGTGACTTTTTCTTGTTCCCAAAACTGAAGAGACCTATGAAAGGACGGAGATTTGCAACGATTGAAGAGATAAAGACTGCATCGCTGCAAGAGCTCAAGGCTATACCGAAAAGTGCTTATGGGAAGTGCTTTGAGGATTGGAAAAACCGTTGGCATAAGTGTATTGTATCTGAGGGGGATTACTTTGAAGGGGACAACATAAATATTGATAAATAAATTAATAGTTTTTCTTGAAAATACAAAGTCACCTTACTTTTTGAACACACCTCGTATATAAACATGATGCAATGTTATTTCAAACATTGCATCAGAAGGATTTTTTAAATATAGTTCATAGGAACTGTAATTTTTTGCCTTGATGAACTGTTCAGTTTTTGATTTCATATCATCAAGGCAAGCCAAAAATTTTGTGCATTTGGGGCAATTATCTGCATTTAATTTTTATACCCTTGCAGAGGGTATTATAATTTTGGTCAGAAGTTTGTAACGCAGTGAAGGAGACGTTTCCGACCCCATAAAGTATATATATTCCTGATCAGGATCAATAGGGGAGTCGATATAGCCATGTCCGTCTGTCCGTCTGTTTCAATACCGTTTGCGAGCTCAGTTTAAAAGCTAGCGATCTGAAACTTTCGCAATCGTCCTAAAACATGTGTACGCAGATCAAGTTTGAAAATCGCCCCGATCGGACGTCTATATCCTATAGCTCCCATAGGAACAATTGGATATATCTTGCAAGAATTTATGATATTTCGCGCAGTGTAAAAGCTATTGACATTAATCTTTCCAAATCGTATTTTTTTATGCATTCCTTCATCAAGGTAAAAGCGCGTGCTGATCGGACGTCTATATCCTATAGCTCCCATAGGAACAATACGGTGAAATCGGTCAAAATTTCATTATTTTTAGAATATTTCGCGCAGTGTATAAGCTATTGACATAAATATTTCCAAGTCTTATTTATTTACGCATAGCTTGATCAGGGTAAAAGCGCTTGCCGATCGGACGTCTATATACTATTGCTCTTGGCATTTGTATTAAGAAGACTTCGGGTTTATTTAACACATTTCGGCTAAGTCTGCAAGGGTATTAAAACTTCGTCTTGCCGAAGTTAGCTTCCGTCCTCGTTTTAAAATAACGTAACCCAAGAAATATCTTACAGCATTACGTTCTCCTAACTTTTCGTTAGGGCAAGCACTTTCTCTTGGTTCTATAGCCAATTGAACTGCTGGATTAACTACTGGAACTACTGCTTTTTCTGCACAGCTTTCCAATTCTATTTTGCTTTTTTCAATATCCTGCATCATTCCTGGTTCATATGACCAATCTAAGGAAATGTCAGAATCTGGAATACAATTTGTATTCTTTAGTGTGTGCTCATTTATTATTTTTGTAGCCCACAAATTTTTCAAAGCATATAATAATTGCTGTGCTGTTGGATTGGTAAAATTTCCAAACTTGGATCTCAGCAACCCAAATAAATTTTCCAATGGATCTTGGCAAAACCGATTTAAACGTATATATTGAATGCTTTCACTTTCCAAAAGTTTATCACAAACGTTTATAATTCTCTGACAGCTTGCTTTTAGTTTTATAACGCAAGTTGCAGTTGAATTTTTGCCGGTATTGCGGTCCTGCAAAAATTGTATTTCATCCAAGAAACTCATGCAATTTTCCAGCTTGGATTTCATGTCATTATCTGAACGATAGGTGCCTTCATTCAAAGGTCAAAACCATCGTTCATTTTTTTTAGAAACTCGGATGTTGCAATAGCATTAACAGAACTTTCCAAGGTTCCAGCCATTCTCAACACATTGATCCCATGGCTTACAGTGTTTGAAAACACCTGTGTCGCCAATTTTACACTCATTTTTTGAAAATTATTTGGATCAATGTGCTTATCCGATAACTTTGGTGCCAAACGAGATACACCGCATGAGTCAATGTTATAAAACTCTTCAATTACCTTCCAAGACGCCACACTTTTAGATGAAATTTCATCAAATTTGAGTGGGTCTGATGGTAATGAGATATCTCTGTTCAAGAAATTATTTCTAATACTCTTGAACAAATGGACAAAATCATAAATAAATTCTGGCCTTGGACTCGTTAGCAAGGAATCCAATTTTCTAAAAGCTAGACAATTCATTGCGCCTTGATCGCCAACTATAGCTGTTACCTTAAGGCCAATTGATACACAACAATCAACGGCTTTATTAACAAAAAAGACGCCCAAAACATATTTCCAGGGTTTAACCTGGCCGCGTATCATCACGGCCAGCATACCCTCTGCTGGAAATGAATATTGGTCATTTTCAGAATAACCATCTCCCAAGTCTGCAAATCCAACCACTTGGACAGACTTGGGGACATATTCATTTCCTGACTTAATCGACATTTCGTCGAAGAGATTTGTACAATTCCTATCGGACTCATTCATATTGTTAACAAATTCTTTTAGTTTAACAATATGATCTCCGGTAAAGCCAGGCTTAAATTCCTTTAAGGGCAACCATCTTCTCAAAGATGCCTCTGATGGCATATTGAAGCCCAAATTAAATCTTAAATTATTGTATGCCTTCGGGCTGTGCATATAAATTTGCAAAATAGCCGTTTTTCCGAATCGGTGCAATGAATTCCCTTTTTGTGCGAAATGATGCTCTGTAATGTTATGACATTTTCATTTAATACTGCGGCATTTTCTTTGCTTCGAATTTTACTTCCGCACAAATTGGAGCATTCTAAAAATTTGCTTTTCAAAATTTCAAAATCTGTAAATGAGGTTAAAAGTTTAAGGCGACCAGCGCTTTCGACTTCCTCTGCATATTTTTTATTTTTTTTCTTCTAGCTCCAATATTTGTGAAAGCAAAGAATTCATTTTCAGCTGCAGCATTGATGATTTTTCTTGGAACAGCATTGTTTCCAAAATTAAATCATAATTGCGGCTGTCTAATGCGTCGTTTTTATTACAAACGGCCAAATTTCTTTTAGAGAGAGCATCATTTTGCATTTCCAAAACCGAATTGCATTGCTCCAATTCTATATTTTTTTGAATTAATATTTTATTTGAGCGATTTTCTTTACAAATTTCTTTTTTAACGAAATATTAAGGGATCTTAAATAACGTTGTCCCTTCAACAACTTTTTGTTTTCGTCTTTTAAGACTATATTATTTCGTTTTAAAGAATTTATAATAAAATTAGCTTTTTCAAAGAAAAGCTAGGAGAGCTCAATCCTTGTGGTTTACATTTAGTGTAAACAGGAGAGCTCAATCCTTTTTCTAATACATTTAAAGAAAAGCTAGGAGAGCTCAATCCTTGTGGTTTACATTTAGTGTAAACAGGAGAGCTCAATCCTTTTTCTAATACGTTTATAGATAGAGGAGAGCTCAATCCTTGTGGTTTACATTTAGTGTAAACAGGAGAGCTCAATCCTTTTTCTAATACATTCAAAGAAAAGCTAGGAGAGCTCAATCCTTGTGGTTTACATTTTGTGTAAACAGGAGAGCTCAATCCTTTTTCTAATACGTTTATAGATAGAGGAGAGCTCAATTCTTTAGATTCTAAATAATTAGGAGAGCTCAATCCATCTTCTAAAATATTTAATTTATTAAGGCTTGTCGAAATTACTTGTGTTGACTTATTTTCTAATTTAATTTTAAATTGACTTTGGTGCTGCTCGCACAACAAAACAACATCTTTTTCGTTATTGTGAATTTGTTTCAATTCAAAGAATTCTCTAATTGATTCTACATTAAGGCCTATTAGGCCTATAGCACTACGACTAGCCTTAATTGCACGCATAGTATTTTTACTTTTTGCCAAGGGCTGAACATGCGTTCATGCACTGGCATATAACCTAAATAATAATAATAATAAAAAAAGATTAATAAACTTACATAAATTAAATATAATTAAATAACTTAACTTAATTGAATAAATAACTTAATAATAATAAATGAATTAAATACTCACCCAACATTTCGGTCGGAACACTTCCCTTCCTCAGAGTTCCACCTGAGAAGCATTCCGACCTGAAGTGTGCTTGGCACACCCGAGCACGCTTACGCAGCCAAGCTTATTTTAAGGTTTTCCAACCATTTCCAACTGTTTCCCTCCTTCGAGATACAGAAGGCATTTATATGCCCCACACAGTTGTAAACTATGCATTTCTTTATGCTGAAATAAATAAATAAATAAATAAAAAAAAATAAATAAATAAATACAAAAAATAAATAAAAACACAAAAATAATTAAAAAATAAGTATATAAATTAAAAAATTATAATAAGAACTAAATTCTGTTAGTGCTTGAAGTACAAATTAAAATTGAATTTTGAAATCAAATCAAATCAAATTTTCTTTCTGTTATTGAATTCGCGCAACGAAATGAAAACACAAAGACAAAAACTTACAACAAGCGTCACACACATACAAACAAAACAAAACACTTATTTTTCTTCACGCTACTTACACATTTTCCGGATCCATTTTCCTGTTTTCCTCGATTCCTTCCTGAACTGAAAATTGCTTGGGATAGCAAGCTAAATAAAGACACAATTAATATTAGCTTAAAAGTAATTATAAGTTTCTAATTATATTTTAAATTAATATTATTTTATACTTATCTTGTCTCTCACTACTTGCTGCAACCAAATTTTTTTCCAATTGTCAATGTCTCAGCTGAAGGCAAAGAAATGGAAACGGCACTTATTCAATTCAATGTCCACTTTCCACTTGGGACTGAATTGAACGCCTACATTTCTTATGGGACTGAATTCAATGTCCACATTCCACATGGGACTGAATTTAACGTCCACAATTCAGATTGGACTGAATTTAACGTTCACATTTCAAATGGGATTGAATTTCTAACATTGAGAAAAAGAGAATAACATGCCAAGTAAGAGATTTTCTCTCCTATGTTTTTGAGTTATTTTCTTTCTCTCCCATGTCATAGAGTAAGAAACTATATAGAGGTTTCATTTGCTCTGCCCGCGCTCTCGAGTGACTTTGCCAGTGATGCCACGTAGGGGAAAAACGGAAAAAAGAGAGTTTTTCATTTGTTCGAATCGAGCTTGAATCCATGCCCATGGTGAATTCTTATTGCTGCACTGCTCGCTCTTGTTCCTAAGGATAGGTGCGAAAACTCCCCATACTATTTCTTGTGCTACGCACATGTTAGAAGTGGTGAGAAACCGAAGTTAGAAGAAGTTAGCTTCGAACATGGCTCTCAGCAGAGCTTTGGCAGAGGCCCGGGCAGAGCAAATGAAACCTCTATAAAGTTTAACGCTTCCTTCTACCTGTTACATACTTTTGCACGAATACAATATACCCTTTGACTCTACGAGTAACGGGTATAAAAATATTATAAAAAAACTACTTACTTGGAGTAACAGAAAGACTTTACGAGGTAAACAGATTTTTGTAAAATTGGTCCTTAACGTAAATAGAGTAGTATGATATAAACTTCGGGACTGTTTCCTCCCACTTTGTTGTTAAACAGTATTTTCGGTTGGGGTACAGTATATTAAAATCGTGTTCCAATTAAAAGTGCAAATAAAACGTTAATAAATGAAGAAGAATAAAATTACGAAACTGGGCATCGTGCTTACAAATTTATATCCCATCCAAACTATTTTGTGAACTACATATGATATTTTTCGTAATTCATAGGTAGCGGCCCATGGAATCCTCCCCGCTGCCAACGTAAAACTTTAATTTTTGGACACAATGTAACATATCACTGCTTGCTAGGAAGACTGTATTATCAGCTGGTTCTGGGCAAATGATCAACATCTGTGGCTGCCGTCTTTGTGAAGCCTATTAAATAGGATTCCACCAGGGCTAGTCCTCCTAGTCTCTCTGCGTCCAATATAGTAGATTTCTTTTTTTCTGACGGAAATATATCGACTATTTCGTTAGCGAGCTTTTCTATTTCAGGCAACTTAACAGTTGCATTTGTATTGTTAAGAGGGTTAAAAAAATGGTCAGAAATTAAATGAACTATTTGTCGTCTATTTTGCTGCGATAAAACATTAATTAAATTATACTGTTCCATAATTTTTTTCCGGTATTTGACGACAAGGTACATCCATTGTACTCTTGATTAATAATGGATTAATAAATAAAAATATTATTAAAAAAATATATATATGTTAAAAAAATATTATAAACAAGAGAGAACGCTATAGTCGAGTGCCTCGACTATTAGATACCCTTTACTCAGCTAAACAACTTAATATAAATATGCCTTGTATGTTTTTCGCCGCTCGAATTAGCTCCCGATTTTTATGGCGCTATTGTATTACCATGAAAGGCGGAAATGTAGGCGCTAGCCAGGCTTAAGCGTTTAATGGGTTTTTGGGCGTTAGAGTGGGTGTGGCCAACTTTTATTAGGCCAATCGATAGGTATTGACGAAACCAATACATATCAATTAAAATTTTCATAATAGCATCAAAACTTTGGCCACAGCTTGTGGCTTGTGGGCGTCAAAGGGGGCGTGGCACCATTTTGAAACAAACTTGCGCTGCGTAGGAACTCCTATAAATATAAAGGCCTTTGATTGCCTCAATAGCCATATTCTATATGAAAGAGACCCATAAAGATGTGGAATGCAGAAAAATAATAACGTACATAAATACCTCGTTGAAATGAGGAAATATTTTGGAGAACTTAAATATCCACAATTGGTGCAGTGCATTGACGGAATAATTTTGAGCATTTCATCTCTACTTGCACCAGCTGAAAGTGTGTGGAGCTCCGAAATATTTTATATATAAACCGCGAAATTTAATCAAGACCCCTTAGAAAACTTATTTTATTTAATAAGGGCTCGCGGAGCAACAAATAATAATCCAACGATGCATAAATTTAATATCATAATGTCAAAAATGCTATTAATGAAAATATTAGCATCCACATCAGTATCTGGTAATTGCGGCCCAGGTGAAGATACAATGTTAATAAATGTTGTCCAGGACTGCAGCTTAAACAAAACTTGTAATGACATAAAAACCGAAGAAAGTACTGATTTCGATATGTTCTCAGAGAAAAAACGAAAATTGAGCATATTTTTATACCCTTGCAGAGGGTATTATAATTTCAGTCAAAAGTTTGCAACTCAGAGAAGGAGACATTTCCGACCCTATAAAGTATATATATTCTTGATCAGCATCACCAGGAGAGTCGATCTAGCCATGTCCGTCTGTCCGTCTGTCCGTCCGTTTCTACGCAAACTAGTCCCTCAGTTTTAAAGCTATCTGCTTGAAACTTTCGCAAAACTTGTCTTTCTATTGCAGGTAGTATATAAGTCGGAACGAGCCGGATCGGGCGACTATATCATATAGCTGCCATATAACTGAACGATCGGAAAAGCCATAACTTTGGTGTTTTTAAAGATAAGAAGTTGGGATTTTCTATGGGTTTTATTTTTGGCCAATCAATCCGACATACCGAATTTCATAAGGATCGGCCGACTATATCCTATAGCTTCTATATAACTGATTGATCGGTAATGCCATAACTTTGGGATTTGTAAAGTTAGGAAGTTGGGATTTTCTATGGCTTTTATATTTGGCCAATCAATCTGACCTACCAAATTTCATAAGGATCGGCCGACTATATCCTATAGCCGCCACTTAACTGAACGATTGGAAATGCCATAACTTTGGTGTTTTTAAAGTTAGAAAGTTGGGATTTTTTATGAGTGTTAAGAATGCATCAAATGAATAAGTTTGGAGAATATAAATCGGAATAATCTGCAAGGGTATTTCAACTTCGGCTCCGCCCGAAGTTAGCTTTCCTTTCTTGTTGATATTGCAAAAGGAAAAGAATTTGATAGAAATGCTTTACGATATTTCGCAGGATATATAATGTTCAAATTTCTGCAAAAAAAAGTGCGGAGTGTTTTCTGATTTATTAAAAACAAATATAGAAACACAATGCTTCACAAAACATTTTATTATAAATAACAAGAAAGCAAAGCTAACTTCGGGCGGAACCGAAGTTGATATACCCTTGCATAATATTCTGTAAATTATATTCTCCAAAATTATTCATGCATCATGCATTCTTAATACTCATAATAAATACCAACTTCCTTACCTTAAAAACACCAAAGTTATGACATTTCCAATCGTTCAGTTATATGGCAGTTATAAAATATAACCCAAAACAAGTGAGAACGCTGTAGTCGAGTGCCTTGACTATTAGATACCCGTTACTCAGTTCAAATTATCAATTTGAATTCGGCGATCTCTTAGAGTTGGCAGCTTTACCATAAAGTAAGAAACTATATAGAGGTCATAGAGTAAGAAACTATATAGAGGTTTCATTTGCTCCGCCCGCGCTCTCGAGTGACTTTGCCAGTGATACCACGTAGGGGAAAAACGGAAAAAAAGAGAGTTTTTCATTTGTTAGAACCGAGCTTGAATCGATGAATTCTTATTGCTGCACTGGTCGCTCTTATTCCTAAGGATAGGTGCTAGAACTCCCCATACTATTGCTTGTGCTTCGCACATGTTAGAAGTGGTGAGAAACCGAAGTTAGAAGATGTTAGCTTCGAACATGGCTCTCAGCAGAGCTTTGGCAGAGGCCCGGGCAGAGCAAATGAAACCTCTATATAGTTTCTTACTCTATGGAGGTAGTTTGAATTTCTCATAGGCAATTGTGCTGCTTTTAAAAAGGTCACTAATCGCTTGCATTTTGTTAACAAAGTATGAATCTCTTTTATAGCAAGGCAGTCTTGTATAACCAGGTTAAGTACACTCACTCGCATATCTCTGCGTAGACCCCCAAAAAATGTCAAAATCAAACTTTGAACATTAAATTGCCATTTATGCATGTATTTAATTCATTATTTTTTTAATCAAAACTATAGTTTATTGTCTTTATTGACGTAGGGGGTTATATTTTATTTTTAATTTTAAACTTAACACTACGAAAAAGTGTACTCGCAAAAGTCTGCGTACAGTTTAGTATAATGTAAAAGAAGATCCTTTTCAGTAACTTATTGGGTATCCTTTCCTCTGGAGCAGCTCCTTCGTAGTGATTTTGCCCCATTCCTCCATAATTACATCCTGAGCATTTTTTTATGTTATTGGGTGCTTTCTGATTTTTCTCCCAAGGAGATCCCACAAATGTTCGATTGGGTTCAGATCCGGACTCTGTGGTGGTGTTCGCAGCTGATTTTTGACATTATACAGCAGCCAAAGCTTTGTATTTTGTGCAGTGTGCTTAGGGTCTTTATCTTGCTGGAACCATTATTCACTTTCCAGCTCCAATTTCTCAGCACTTTGCTGCAAATTGTCTTTTAAAATGTTAATATATAGTCCTTGATGCATAATTGTCTCGATGAACGTCAATTTTCCCACGAAGCTTGCCGCCATACACCCCACACCATAATACCGCTTCCTCCATGTTTCACCGTGCCTACTAAATTTTCTTTTTTGAAGGCTTCTCCGCTTTTCCGCCACACCAAGACTTTTTCCTTGATTCCGAATATGCAGAATTTACTTTCGTTGGAAAATATTACTTTGTTCCAGAAGTCTTGAGAAGCTTTTCTCGATTTGAAGATTGGCCTGATGAACTGTAGTCCTCGGGTTAAGCTGAACAGACTTAACAATAGTCTTCTGTTCGCGAATGGTTAGCAGGGGCGGGCGGCCGGAACGAGGTTTTGATTGGATACTCTCAGTCGAGATATGTATAATTGTTTATAACCCTTTGGATGGAGGAATGGGCTCTACCAACAAGAGCACCAATTTCTCTATAGGATTTTCCGTCCAAAAAGAATTTTATTATCATTTTTCGCTCCTCAACAGAGATTTCACTGCCTTTTTGTTCCATGTTGAAATTCCTCTGAACTCGATGCACAAATTTAGTTTCAACTGCGCAAAACCAACTTGCATAGACAATCCGCAGAAATCGGTGCATACCACTTGGCTTTAAACAGCTGTACGCAGACTTTTGCGCGTACACTTTTTGTAGTGTTAAGTTTAAAATTAAAAATAAAATATAAGCCCCTGTTGAATATTTCTAATATTTCTACGTCAATAAAGACAATAACCTATAGTGTTGTTTAAAAAAAAGAATGAATAAAATATATGCATAAATGGCCGAACAATTAATGTTCAAAGTTTGATTTTGCCATTTTTGGGGGTGTACGCAGAGATATGCGAGTGAGTGTACATGAGCATAGCACGGAAGATGTCTTTTCTCAAGAAGTTCACATGCCTTCACCACGTTGCTGGCATTATCCGTAAAACTTTTGGCAACATACTCCATTTCATCAGTTCTGCGCGAAATGATGATGCGATATTATCAGCAGAATGATTTGTTGCACATAGGAGTGGCTGTGTTGCCAATACTGCCGAATTTGTCCAGCAGTCCGTAGTAATCGCACACTGATCGACTTTGTCAAGCATCAACTGTGGTTTTTCTCTGAGCACTATGTACAGTTTGTCAAGAAACTCTTTACACACTGAAGAAAGAACATATTTTTTGACTTTGCATGCAAAAATAAGGCATTTCGTTTAGTTTTTTGAATATTTTTTTAATGCAGAACTGTTATATAGGAACTTTTTAATGAGTATGTACAAAAATAAAAACATAACAACGCAAGGGAAAACTTGTAAGCAACAAAATACGAGATTACACATTTTTGACACTGTCAAGAAACTCTTTACACAAAATACTAAAACTACAGTTTAATGAATAAATTTAACAACTTATGCTATCTTAAACTAATTTTAATATTTAGTATGACCCCCTTAGCTTTGACTACTAGACTAAATCGATTTTTCATCGAACTGACCAACTTTTGTAGATCATACTCCAACGGAATTTTATGCCACTCTTCCAGTACTGCCTATTTTAAGGCGGCGCGGTTTTTGGGCTGCCTTTTTGCCACTATTTTCTTCAGATAAACCCACAAATTTTCGATAGAGTTCATGTCGGGGCTCTGAGGAGGTGTATCTTCACTTGCCAGAAAAAGTATGCGTACAAACATGTCCAGCCACTTTGAAGTTAAAACAAGAGAGAACGCTATAGTCGAGTGCCTCGACTGTTAGATACCCGTTACTCAGCTAAACCACTTAATATAAATATGCCTTCTTGTATGTTTTTCGCCGCTCGAATCAGCTCCCGATTTTTATGTTAAAATTGGTACCTAGGGAATACCTCCAATTTGGCTAACTTGATTTGATTTGCATAGTTCTTGGGATATAGTTCGGTATTGACAAATGAAAACCATCGCAATTTCCTTTAATAGAAATCCTTATCGATCCTTATCGACAATTAATGCTCTGTTGAGCACCTTGGCCAGCTGTTCCAAAGTCATCCGTTAGATGGAGCTATTGTATTGCGCCATCTACGCCAAGACATTGGTACCACGGGCCATGAAAGGCGGAAATGTACGCGCTAGCCAGGCTTAAGCGTTTAATGGATTTTTGGGCGTGGCAAACTTTTATAAGGCCAATCGATAGGCATTGACGAAACAAATACATGTCAATTAAAATTTTCATAATAGCATCAAAACTGTGGCCACAGCTTGTGGCTTGTGGGCCTCAGAGGGGGCATGGCACCATTTTGAAACAAACTTGCGCTGCGTAGGAACTCCTAAAATCGACATGCAAAATGCCAATCTTCTAGCTTTTATAGTTTCCGAGATCTCAGCGTTCATACGGACAGACAGACAGACAGACAGACGGACAGACAGACGGACAGACGGACATGGCTAGATCGGCTCGGCTAGTGATCCTGAACAAGAATATATATACTTTATAGGGTCGGAAACGCTTCCTTCTACCTGTTACCTACTTTTGCACGAATACAATATACCCTTTTACTCTACGAGTAACGGGTATAATAAAAAGTAGATCATTAAATAACAACATTAAACAAAATTACACTGCGAACCTTAAAAAATAAATCAACCAAAGGTCATTAAACATAACATTCAAAACAAGTGTCCTAAAAAATGTAAACAAAACAAAAGCCAATCAGCCGTTCTTGTTTCTGTCCCCACCCCTAAAATTCAATCGTCGGTAGGGTATGCAGGCATAGAGTAAGAAACTACATATATAGAGGCATAGAGTAAGAAACTATATAGAGGTTTCATTTGCTCTGCTCGGGCCTCTGCCAAAGCTCTGCTGAGAGCCATGTTCGAAGCTTACTTCTTCCAACTTTGGTTTCTTACCACTTCTAACATGTGCGAAGCACAAGCAATAGTATGAGGAGTTTTCGCACCTATCCTTAGAAATAAGAGCGAGCAGTGCAGCAATAAGAATTCACCATGGGCATGGATTCAAGCTCGATTCGAACAAATGAAAAATCTCTTTTTTTCCGTTTTTCCCCTACGTGGCATCACTGGCAAAGTCACTCGAGAGCGCGGGCAGAGCAAATGAAACCTCTATATAGTTCCTTACTCTATGGCAATAGTATGGGGAGTTTTTCCACCTATCCTTAGGAATAAGAGCGAGCAGTGCAGCAATAAGAATTCACCATGGGCATGGATTCAAGCTCGATTCGAACAAATGAAAAATCTCTTTTTTTCCGTTTTTCCCCTACGTGGCATCACTGGCAAAGTCACTCGAGAGCCCGGGCAGAGCAAATGAAACCTCTATATAGTTTCTTACTCTATGGCGCGGGCAGAGCAAATGAAACCTCTATATAGTTTCTTACTCTATGGCATTGGCAGAGGCCCGGGCAGAGCAAATGAAACCTCTATATAGTTTCTTACTCTATGGTCTGGGTGCCTCATTTTATACGTTCCTGGCCGATAACTTGTTATCGGGATGTGGTTGATTCTGAGCTTTTTGGTATGGCAAGCTGACCCTTGGGTTGGCGCGAGTTCAAATATGGCCGCCGATTGGCGAACCAGGCAGCTTGTGACTTAGCGCGCATTTAAATGTGGTCACTGATTGGCGAATCAAATAATAAGTCTAACCAAATGTAGATAGACCGCAATTAGGTTTCAAGCACTTGGTTGTCTGTTACTGATACACTGAAAAACTATATAAAATACTATATTTCACAATATAGTAATTTATTCTAATTGAAATGTTGGGTGAGTATTTATTCCATTGTTAGTTATTTAGTTAAGGTATTTAATTATATTTCACTTATGTAAGTTTATAAATCTTTTTATAACCTTGCAGAGGGTATTATAATTTTGGTCAGAAGTTTGTAACGCAGTGAAGGAGACGTTTCCGACCCTATAAAGTATATATATTCTTGATCAGGATCAATAGGGGAGTCGATATAGCCATGTCCGTCTGTGCGTCTGTCTCAATACCGTTTGCGAGCTCAGTTTAAAAGCTAGCGATCTGAAACTTTCACACTCGTCCTAAAACATGTGTACGCAGATTAAGTTTGAAAATCGCCCCGATCGGACGTCTATATCCTATACTCCCATAGGAACAATCGGATATATCTATCAAGAATTGATGATATTGACAAGAATCTTTCCAAATCGTATTATTTTTATGCATACCTTGATCAGGGTAAAAGCGCGTGGCGATCGGACGTCTATATCCTATAGCTCCCATAGGAACAATAGGGTAAAATCGGTCCAAATTTGATGTTTTTCAGAATATTTCGCGCTGTGTAAAAGCTATTGCTATAAATTTTTTCAAATCGTATTTTTTTATGCATATCTTTATCAAGGTAAAAACGCGTGCTGATCGGACGTCTATATCTTATAGCTCCCATAGGAACAATACGGTGAAATCGGTCAAAATTTCATGTTTTTTTTAGAATATTTCGCACAGTGTATAAGCTATTGACATACATTTTTCCAAGTCTTATTTATTTACGCATACCTTGATCAGGGTAAAAGCGCTTGCCGATCGGACGACTATATCGTATAGCTTCCGTAGGAAATATTTTTAAAGGCTGAGAAAATATCTCTTTTCTCCTATTTGTATATGATAATTTTGCAGTATAAAAGCTATTGGCATGAAACTATGCAATTTATCTAATTCATTTATGTATACCTTGCTCAGGGTAAAAGTTGCTGCCAATCAGACAAGTACATACTACAGCCGATATTTAAAAATGAAATTCATTACGTATCGCTAATCTTTTTTTTATGTATAATTTCACAAAATTTCGGATAAGTATGCAAGGGTATTAAAACTTCGGCTTGCCGAAGTTAGCTTCCGTCCTCGTTTTTTATTATTATTATTTAGTAATTTTGTTTGTACAAAAGGAACGGAATAATATATTCACGAACAACAACAAAGCGAACGAATGGTTTGTCAACAAAACGAATGTAAAGTTCCCTCTAGACGTGAAAGCACTTCTTGCAAAGGGTCCAGTGTTTGCGATACCAGTTGAGAATGTAGCGTGTAACGACTGGGAGAAGTGTTTTGTTTCCGGTGGAATCTGTAGTTGCGGGTGCTCGCTATAGGATCCGGCTCTCGCTCGTCGGCTTTGGGGGTGGTGGTCTTGCGCGTACAGATCCTAACACTAACTACACATTATTATTGCTAAGACTAGAGTTGAGCAAGCTAGCGACAAGAGAGAATAAGTTAAACGAAAACGGAAGAGAAAACAGATAAATTCAGGAAGGAAGTAAAGAGATATAAAAGCTAGAGACGAAGTCAGTGATCGCGAAGCCACTGGTGTTTTTGTGGTCGCATTTTGCCCTCCCAACCTATGATCACCTTCCTTGGAGCATGTCTCCGGTGACCCCTTCAATACCCTACGAACGCGGGTACCTTAGCAGAGTTCAAAAAGATATGGTTTTAGTTATTCATAGCTTTAATTAGCGGCTTTCTTTACAATTAGAAAATATTGATATATAAACATAATCATGTTTCGATGATAGAAGTTATATTTATAAAACAAAGTAAATTAAATTTAAATAGTAGTGAAGTAGAATAATATTTAAAGTTAGGATAAGAAGAAATTTCTTTAAGTGCAGTTAAATATTTAAGTTTTAAATTTAGAAAATATTTCTTTAAGTGTAGTTAAATATTTAAGTATTAATTCAGAAAATATTTAATTAAATGTAGTTGAATATTTTAAATTAAATCCAGAAAATATTTCTTTAAGTGTAGTTAACTATTAAGTTTAAATTCAGAAAATATTTCTTTAAGTGTTATTATATACTTAAGTTTTAAATTCAGAAATATTTCATGGTCTTCTTCCATTTTTAATTTAATTTACTAATTGTAAATTCTATTACGAGTTTAATGTATGGCTAGATTTAAATTCAAAAATCATTTAATAAATTTTAAGATTCAAACTTTAACGTATTTTCAGTAATATTTAATTCTCAGTGTAGAAAGTGTATTCGGAGAGGTTATATTTGGCTTTTAGTTTGGCAAGAATTGAAATAAATACAAAATAATGTATACGCATGATGTAACTCCCTCATTTGTATCCAACGATGAAGATCGATCTCCTGCGTGGCTTACACTGAAAACCTTTTTTGGTGATATTTTGTAAAGGTTTTAAAAATAATTAAATTCTTATACATTTCCAGTCAAGCCTTGATTATTTGCTTTTATAGCCAACACCGAAATCTCATTCTCAATTTAAATAAGATTAAGAAAATGTTAAATTTAAATTTAAACAATAAAAAAAATCTATAAACTAATTATTTCCATTTGCCTTAAGGCGTTGCATCTTCTTCATTTTTTTTCAATATTTAAATTAATTAATTAACTTTATATTTAAGTAATGTATCTTTTAGATTCTTGATTTTTGTCGGATAATTGCAAGTTATTTCCACGAAGTTGCATGTATATGTTTTCTGAGGTTAAGTTCGAACGAGTAAAAATTAGGTTAGGCTCGATCGGCCATGGCAAAGGCGAGGCAATATGAATGCATTAGGTTATGGCCGATATGGCACGCAGGCCAAATTATGCACGAAAAAGATTTAATTTCCACTCATCTGTCATTGTTTTCCTCCTGGCAGAGATATGGCTACTTGTTTAGCCGAAAAAGCGCTGCTGAATTTTCCCTCGGCGAAGCAGCAGCGTTTAGCTATAAATCCGCCATCTTGTCGGGCACTGAAGCCCCGTCTAGGAGATCACCATGTGGGGTGCACCTCGGGACGCGCTAAGGCGCGAGGGGGTGCTCCTCAGGACACTACATGCAGAGTTTCACTGAGCTGGGTTCTCCTTAGTTCTGCAGCTCTGTGGATCTCTCAGGGAGTTTATATCGTGGGGCACAATCTATGGATCGAAGATTTCATTAGCCATTTGCACTGGCAGCGGCTTGAGATGTAAAACATACCTATGTGCCCCGAATACTGACTTGCTGGGTTTTTCTTTCGGGTTTTCCTCTGAATTGGCGAGAGATGCGGCTGCGGCGCAACTCACTTTAAAATAATCACTTGCAGCACTTATTGGCCACTTTAAATAGCTGGATGCCACTTCGCGACTTAATATTTCGAACTTTAAGACTTTTCCGCGTTTTTCAAACCTATGAAGAGCTACACGTCTGTATCGGCCGCCGGTTCAAAGAAAAAGAATGGTTGGCGGAACTAGGACTTGATCAGCTAACATGGCTGCGGAAATACGTGGCAGCTGTTGCTGACAGGTGACAAGGCTAAGCTTTCCAAAGAAACCCTGCCAACTATCAATATCAAATTTATCGATCTGGCAACACTGCTCTAAGATCGACTTGACTGTTCGAATTTTAGAACACTTTTTAATCTGGCAACGCCGTCTTCAGTGTTCGAAAATCTTAACAGGATTTTCAAGTCCAGTTTGAATACTTTCTTAACTGTTCTAAAATGTCCATAATATCTTCGATTAACAAGGTCAGTTTAAGTCAGGCTTTGCTGGATATTTTTAAAGTATGCTTTTAGGCAAAACAGGTTTTGCAGTCGCTACTGGCGCCGCTACAAAACCCCCCTGCTACAATCAAACTAGGGTATATCACTCTAGTTACCCTAGACTGATACCGCCTGAAGCGACACTATTGTCGAATGTCCTTGTCATGATAATTACCCAGAACTCGACCTTGTAAGTCTTCTAGTTCGTAATAAGAACTTCCTAACTTTCTTCTTACCCGGGCTTTCACAAATGCTGGCCCAAATTTAGCGTTGTAGCCGGATTGAAAGCAACTTTGCATAAAATTGCGTCGGAATACTTCCTGCCCTACAGAAAAAGAAACTTCTCGTGACCACAAATTATATCGCTTTTCGTTCGAATCGTGAGCTTTCTTTCTTTCTTTCTTAAACATCAGGGAACGGTCATCTAGCATGTTCAACTTCCTTAACAAGGAGTACGTTGAATCGGAGGTTACCATATGTTGATCAAACGCCATATAGTATGGAGTAGTTCCTATACTCGAATGGATTGAAGACCTTAAAGCACAACATATCTTATTTAGGTACTCGTCCCAGTCCTTTTGATCTGGTCTGCTCGGAAGCGTTGGCTTGGGGCGAATGGACAGCTGTTAGCGTGTGCGATATTTCGTACTGCCGCATTAGCTTTTGAAATGCTTCGGAACGAAATTGGGACCCGTTGTCTGATACAACTGTTTTCGGGACTCCAAAAGTCATGAACAGCTGTCCCTCAAGATACTTGATAACCACACTTGCATTTATCTTCTTTACCGGTTTCAAAAACATAAATTTAGAAAAATGATCGAGGACAATGAATATCCCAATATTATCACTTCTTGAACGTGGGTATGGTCCAAAAAAGTCGATGAAAATCCTTTGGAAAAGTCGAACTGTTTCTGGAGCTTTTCCTAAAGGTGGTCTAAAAACATGATTCGGTGATTTCGTAACCTTACAAGTCTCACAATCATTGATGTATGCTTTCACATCAGGTACAAGTCGAGGCCAAAAATAATACCTCATACTCGCTCGATAGTCCTATGTATTCCACCGTGGGAAGTTAAAGGACTATTGTGCGCTTGGAAAAGAACTTTAGGAACCAAATTTGCGGGTATCCACAACTTCCATGCATATTCATCATGCTTTTGTTCTCCCGTCAAATGTTCTGCTTTCCTGTAGACATATCCACTTTCCGTTTTTAGATCAGTTGACTTTATTCGCGTCAACCTTTGCTACTAGATCTCTATATTCAGGAGATTTGAATTCTTCCGAATCTAAATCGACAAGCAAACCTTCTTGCAGATCTATAGCTGCTACTTCGTCTTCGTTAACACGTGACAAAGAATCAGGAACAACGTTCAGAGTACCTTTACGATGTTCGATTTTAAAACGAAATCTTTGCAGAGCTAACGCCCATCGAGCTAATCGCGAGCTAAGATCGTGATTTGACATAAGCCATTTCAACGATGCGTGATCAGTTATAATGGTGAACTCGTGACCTTCTACGTAAACTCTTAAATTTCTCAAAGCTACTATCGTGGCTAAACATTCCTGCTCGGTCACGGTATAATTGCGTTGAGCTCGATTCAATTTTTTTGAAATAAATGTAATCGGACGCTCGTCTCCTTCCTCGGATACTTGCACCTGCACAGCACCGACTTGCTAGCATCACAACGGATGGCGAATGGCTTAGAGAAGTCCGGGCTACATAAAACCGGAGCTTCGGTAAGACGAGTCTTCAATATTTCAAATGCGCTTAGCGCTTCAGATGTTAAAGAGAATCTTCTCAAGCCTCGAAGAGTTTTCGGCACCAGAAAATCGGTAATTGCTTTCACCTTTTCAGGATCTGTTCGTATCCCGCCATCACCTATGATATGGCCAAGATAGCGAACCCGACGCATGCAGAAATGACTTTTGCCAATATTGATTGTCAATCCTGCACGCTTGATGTGAACGGCTATCTCCCTGAGAACATCTAGGTGACTCTCGAAATTAGATGAAACTACTAAGAGATCATCAAGGTAGACGAATACTTCGTTTCTAAGATGCGCGGGTACCACTTTGTCCATTAAGCGAGACATGGTACTTGTGGCATTTCACAGCCCAAAAGGCATCACCTTAAATTGGTAGAGAGGCCTACCAGGAACTGTGAAGGCAGTCTTATCTCGAGATTGCACTTCTAGTGGCTCTTGCCAATAAGCGTCCTTTAAGTCGAGACTTGAAATATACTCGGCTTTAGGTAATCGACTTAGAATTCCGCTGATTTGTGGAAGTGGATACGCGTCATTCTCAGTGAAACTATTGACCTTTCGGCAATCTAAACAAATTCTCACTTTGCCCGGTTTTGAAACCATGACAATAGGAGAAGACCACGCGCTTTCTGATTCCTCAATCACACCTAGTCTCAACATTCTGTCGATTTCTTCATACATACTCTTCTCCACAGCAGGTGAAACGGGGAAATGCCGCTGTTTAATCGGTTTTGCCATACCTACATCAATTGAATGGGTTATTAAACTGGTCTTGCCAAGCACTTCCTGTGTAAATGAAGGGAAAAAGTTGATAAAATGAACCAATTTAGGTTTATTCTCTCCAGTCAAGTCGTGTTGATCAACTTCGACATCACTGTTGTCTTTGCTAACATTGTTCGCTTCTAACTCCGATATGCACAAATTCTTGGGAAAAATATCATACAGCCTCCAAAAATCTACACCCAAGTACAGATCTTGTTTTAGAGAAGGCACAATATAGATAAGTAGTGTCTTTCTAACATCGCCATATTCAACGTCAACTTTAATTTTTCCTATTATGCGTTGTGGACTTCCATCTGCCGAGGTAGCACTAACGTTCAACGACTTATAAGCATAATCCTTTGACATGACTTCTTTGGCTAATTCACCGCTAAAACAACTAATTAAAGCACCAGAATCAAGTAAACCGTATACAGTCCGGTCTAATAACCGTATAGGCAGGAATGGACGAGGATCTCGGGAATAGAACAAATGTACTTCAATCCAAGTTTACAATTTCTGACATTCTGCCAAAATGATTTGATTCTCCTATAACTTCGAGATATTGGTTTCTGAATAGGTGGTTCAGGACAAAAGTAAGGAACGTCAGGGGTTGTTGTTGGTGTTGCTTCTACATATGCATCCACCTTTAATCGGTCATAGTTGACTGGTTTCGAGCGGCATTCGAAATCTTCGGTTTGTATGCCGACTTCGAAATGCCGAATTTCGAGTTTTTTGCACACTTAGTACAATTTGGTTTATAAGTGTTAGCTGCTCCACATCCGTAGCAAAATACGCGTTTTTCCGAAAAGCAATCCTTGTATCTGTGCCCGTCTTTGCGGCAATTTCAGCACAACAAGGAAAAAGCGTCAACTTCAAACTCGCTTTCGGATTCGGAACCGATTTGCGACACGTTTTCTTGAATCAACTCCGAGACCTCACGTCTGAAAGGAGTAACTCTAGAGTAACCGTGAGAGTGCTTCACATCGTCTAGAAAAGCTTCGCGTCGACGACAGATTTCTCTCAGTTCGGGTACTGTTCCAATATCAACATTTAATATTTCATGCCTTTTTTCAGGTCTTAAATTGTTCTTGAGAACTCTAGCAAGTTTTCGTGTAGACCATGGTGTCTCTAGCTGATCGATTAAAGCATTTATGCTGTCGTAAAAGCTATCAAAGGTTTCATTGGGTTTCTGCTTTCTGTTTCGGATTAACTTCTCAATGTCAACATCATCCCTTCTTTGACGAAATTGCAAGCGCAGAGCTGAGCATAGTCTATCCCAATGGACTTCTGACACTGACTTGTGGTAACGCCAATAAAACTCGTTGGCTTTACCTTCGAATAGAACGATATCGTGTTTGCAAAGCACCGAGAAGTTTCCTTCTAAAATTTGGTGCGTAAGCGCGTCGACTCTGTAGATAAAATTATCGATGGTCACACCGGATCCGGAATATTTAATTTTCCATCCGTCTAGGATATGAACGACCTTGTCGGGCCTGCTTATGAGATCGGACGAGGAACTTCTATTTGAAATGGGGGAGCCTGTGTTAGGCATGGCCATGTTTGTGATTGGTATTTGTTCACCCCTAGCAGCATGGTTGTTAACAACTTC
Source organism: Drosophila fuyamai (assembly GCA_018153365.1). Taxonomy (NCBI): domain Eukaryota; kingdom Metazoa; phylum Arthropoda; class Insecta; order Diptera; family Drosophilidae; genus Drosophila; species Drosophila fuyamai. Next base: position 36,204 of record JAECXW010000827.1, on the reverse strand, counting down.
TACTAACAGTGGAGACGTAGTTAATCTTTCATCGCCATTAGTGGCGGAATTTGCAGGAGTTGCAATCAATCTTTGTACACTTTCCACTACTGTTGTCTGTACTAGTTCAGCCATTTTCTCTGAAAGTATTGTGAGCATCCTTCGCTCCATTGCAAGAAGAGTAATAGCATTAATAGTGTTGATTTGATTGTTATCCCTAGCTACATTGCTTATTGAGCTTCCAGATGTACTAGGGTTTTTCTCAACTGGGTTTCTAGTCTCGCTAATTTCTGTTTGATGACTTTTAGATTGAGATCGTGTTTGTAAACCTTTGTTATCGGCTACCGGTCTGCAGGACGTTTTGCAAACTGGACAGCTTTCGCTCTTCTTTAGATGGGCTTCCAGGCATTTCCTATGAAACTCGTGGTTGCATGACGTTTTAAACAGATCAGCTGCGGAATTAATTTCGGCTTTACACAACGGACAGACTGGCTTTGTGGCTTCCTGTGAGCCTTGGCCTGGGGATCGGTCTAAACCCATTTTCATATAAGATAACGGTAAGATAACGATAAGATAAATATAAGCGAGATATAACGAAATATCGAATCAACAAGAAATCAAGAAAATATTTATATAAATCGAAATAGCGATAAATTGTTCAATGTAAATAAAATAAGATTGAACTCGTTGCTTGAGGTCCACGTATCGTAGGATAATGTTTATTAATACTAAACTTCCTCGAAAAAAGAAAAGAAATTTAAGTTATAGTACTGTTTGTTTTCTATCTTTCAACAAAATTAAAAACAAAGAAAAGAAGTCGTTAGAATTTATAAAATTTAAAACCGGACAACGCATTATTCGAAAACAAAATGATTGTATTCCTGCTTCTCTTTTGACGAATCTAACTCCTCTAAGGCGAATTGAAATTAAATCTTCTTATTAGTCATTCGCGGATAGAGTACATCTTCAAGATAGTACCTCCATTTTCCAGGACGTTTGAATCTAACAAAAAGTTTAAGCTTCCAAAGATAAGTTTAAGTACTGATTTGGCAAATCAGACAGGGCCAGAAGATCAAAAGAAGTTCGATGCTTTCTGTATTTTCCTCTACCTAACTCTTTCTTACCATTACTTAATGTGGAAAAATCTTTAATGTTAAAATTTAATTGTAGCCAAAAAGAAAACTATTGTTCTCCATCTCTGTTCTCCAAAATAATTAAAAATCAAAGAGAAAATTTTGTTTAGGAATGAAAGTAAAGTTGAAATTTGAAAGGTATAGAAAAGAATTTCAATTTATCTATCGGTGAGTCTCAATGAGTTATTACTGTACTCACTGAGGCCCCACGTTGAGCGCCACTTTTCTTATTAATAATAATGAATTATAACTGTAGCGTGTAACGACTGGGAGAAGTGTTTTGTTTCCGGTGGAATCTGTAGTTGCTCTCGCTCGTCGGCTTTGGGGGTGGTGGTCTTGCGCGTACAGATCCTAACACTAACTACACATTATTATTGCTAAGACTAGAATTGAGCAAGATAGCGACAATAGAGAATAAGTTAAACGAATCCGGAAGAGAAAACAGATAAATTCAGGAAGGAAGTAAAGAGATAGAAAAGCTAGAGAGGAAGTCAGTGACCGCGAAGCCACTGGTGTTGTTGTGGTCGCATTTTGCCCTCCCAACCTATGATCACCTTCCTTGGAGCATGTCTCCGATGACCCCTTCAATACCCTACGAACGCGGTTACCTCAGCAGAGTTCAAAATGATATGGTTTAAGTTATTCATAGCTTTAATTAGCGGCTTTCTTTATAATAAGAAAATATTGATATATAAACATAGTGATGTTTATATGATAGAAGTTATATTTATAAAACAAAGTAAATTAAATTTAAATAGTAGTGAAGTAGAATAATATTTAAAGTTAGGATAAGAAGAAATTTCTTTAAGTGTAGTTAAATATTTAAGTTTTAAATTTAGAAAATATTTCTTTAAGTGTAGTTAAATATTTAAGTTTTAATTCAGAAAATATTTAATTAAATATAGTTGAATATTTTAAATTAAATCCAGAAAATAGTTCTTTAAGTGTAGTTAAATGTTCAAGTTTTAATTCAGAAAATATTTAATTAAATGTAGTTGAATATTTTAAATTAAATCCAGAAAATATTTCTTTTAGTGTAGTTAACTATTAAGTTTAAATTCAGAAAATATTTCTTTAAGTGTTATTATATACTTAAGTTTTAAATTCAGAAATATTTCATGGTCTTCTTCCATTTTTAATTTAATGTACTAATTGTAAATTCTATTAAGAGTTTAATGTATGGCTAGATTTAAATTCAAAAATCATTTAATAAATTTTAAGATTCAAACTTTAACGTATTTTCAGTAATATTTAATTCTCAGTGTAGAAAGTGTATTCGGAGAGGTTATATTTGGCTTTTAGTTTGGCAAGAATTGAAATAAATACAAAATAATGTATACGCATGATGTAACTCCCTCATTTGTATCCAACGATGAAGATCGATCTCCTGCGTGGCTTACACTGAAAACCATTTTTTGGTGATATTTTTTAAAGATTTTAAAAATAATTAAATTCTCATACATTTCCACTCAAGCCTTGATTATTTGCTTTTATAGCCAACACTCGATTTAACTTCTCGATTTAAATAAGATTAAGAAAATGTTAAATTTAAATTTAAACAATAAAAAAAACTAATTATTTCCATTTGCCTTAAGGCGTTGCATCTTCTTCATTTTTTTCAATATTTAAATTAATTAATTAACTTTATATTTAAGTAATTTATCTTTTAGCTTCTTGATTTTTGTCGGATAATTGCAAGTAATTTCCACGAAGTTGAATGTATATGTTTTCTGAGGTTAAGTTCGAACGAGTAAAAGTTAGGTTAGGCTCGATCGGCCATGGCAAAGGCGAGGCAATATGAATGCATTAGGTTATGGCCGATTTGGCACGCAGGCCAAATTATGCACGAAAAGGATTTAATTTCCACTCATCTGTCATTGTTTTCCTCCTGGCAGAGATATGGCTACTTGTTTAGCCGAAAAAGCGCTGCTGGATTTTCCCTCGGCGAAGCAGCAGCGTTTAGCTATAAATCTGCCATCTTGCCGGGCACTGGAGCCCCGTCTAGGAGATCACCATGTGGGGTGCTCCTCGGGACGCGCTAAGGCGCGAGGGGGTGCTCCTCAGGACACTACATGCAGAGGTTCACTGAGCTGGGTTCTCCTTACTTCTTCAGCTCTCTGGAACTCTCGGGGAGTTAATATCGTGGGGCCCAATCTATGGATCGAAGATTTCATTAGCCATTTGCACTGGCAGCGGCTTGAGATGTAAAACATACCTACATATGTGCCCCGAATACTGACTTGCTGGGTTTTTCTTTCGGGTTTTCCTCTGAATTGGCGAGAGATGCGGCTGCGGCGCAACTTGTGCAGTAGCAGCGGCAGCGTTGGGTGTATTTTATTGGCGACAACGCCGGCCAAGACACCTTTGTTGCGATCTGCAGACAATTTGGTGGTTAAATATAACCAAAACTGCAGACGCAAACGCACTCACTTTAAAATAATCACTTGCAGCACTTATTGGCCACTTTAAATAGCTGGATGCCTCTTCGCGACTTAATATTTCGCGTTTTTCAAACCTATGAAGAGCTACACGTCTGTATCGGCCGCCGGTTCAGAGAAAAAGAATGGTTGGCGGAACTGGGACTTGATCAGCTAACATGGCTGCGGAAATACGTGGCAGCTGTTGCTGACAGGTGTCAAGGCTAAGCTTTCCAAAGAAACCCTGCCAACTATCGATATCAAATTTATCGATCTGGCAACACTGCTCCAAGATCGGCTTGACTGTTCGAATTTTACACTTTTTGATCTGGCAACGCCGTCTTCAGTGTTCGAAAATCTCCACAGGATTTTCAAGTCCGGTTTGAATCCTTACTTAACTGTTCGAAAATGTCCATAATATCTTCGATTACCAAGGTCAGTTTAAGTCAGGCTTTGCTGAATATTATGAAAATTTGTAAAGTATGCTTTTAGACAAAACAGGTTTTGCAGTCGCTATTGGCGCCGCTACAATATTGTGCAACCAACTTTATCTACATAGAACATACACAAATATGTAATCTACAACGTAATCTCTAAATACAAACTGTAATAAAAACAAATTTAAAAAGTTTTAAAATCACAAAAAAAATTGTAAAATAAAAAAATAAATATTTATTTAATATTAGCTTTTTAAATTTGTTATTTTTACAAAAGATTTTTACTTTCAGAAACATTTATCTTAAATTTTTTTTTCATTCAGAACTAGTAAACAAATGAGGAAAATTTGACTTGAAAAAATTATTATGTTTGTTTACTCACTCAGCAAAAACATCATTAAAAACTTGTTTTATGTCCAAATTTGTATTGTCTTGGCATTTTTGTTAAATTTCTGACACCGCACCGAGTTTTGCTATTTCGCGACATTGGGACGGATGATTATGCATATTATTAACATTCGAAAAAGCACGTGTTTTATCTGAACTTAAATATAGTCTGGCTTTGCAGCCTGCCACGCGGCAGACGTATGCTATATCACCGAGCTTCAATATTTTATTTTTCACAAATAACTGCTCATCACACATCGAAACCAAAAGTTGTGAGCCCTTACGGCTTCCTTCCCGAATTTCAAATTTAATGTTTTCCAAGTCCATTATTAGGTCAACTGCTCGCTGTGAACTTAAGAAGTCAAATGACTTCTTCTTGTACGTACGCAGCACTTAATAAAAGAACAGATAATAAAGAACGGTGAAATGCAATTTTGGCGCGTGCCACATAACTTCTCACTTCTCATAGTAAAATGGTACAAAACATTAAGATTCCCAAAAATGGGAAATACATTTATATTAATTTTTGTATTTATTAGTAACTCTTAAAATCATTATAATATTTTTTTTTTCAGAATATTCAAAATATTTGTGTTTGAACTTGTGTTTAATCAAATAATGATTTTTAATTGCATTTTTTCCACTGTTTCACACATACTATAGGACATCAAATTCAAAAGTACGTTTGTGCATGTGGGAAAAAAAATTTTGATCTCTATAATTTGCCCTGATTTTACATGCAAGAATATGAATATGTCCATTTAAAAATGAGTATATATGAATATTTAAAAAAAATCAACTTTGTAGCTATGAATCTTCGCGCGGAGATATGTCGTTTTAAAGTGACAGAATTCCTCCAAATAAATCACGACATATCTCCGCCGACAAAATATACTGGGTGGAGATATGACGGCGGAGAAATGTCGTTATCTCGTCAGAATTGATGGTTTGGCCATAGGGCAACACTTCATAATGGATAATTCCTCTGATATCCCAGCATACACTCAGCAGCACCTTCTGAGCCGTCAGTCCTGGCTTTGCCACCGTTTGAGACGACTCACCGTGCTTCGACCAGGATCTTTTACGCTTTATGTTGTCTAACCGATCCAGAAATGTGTCGAGTTTATTACGGTGCAACAAAGATTCGCAGATTGATACACCATCGAAAAGGTTTTTTTGGGATAACTCATTAGGCACCCATACATCGAGCTTTTTTGTTAAATTTTTTGACTTTAAATGCCTATGGACGGTTTCCGCGCTTAGTTTTAGCTCCTCTGCGATGGTTCTAATAGTCACATGACGATCTCGATCCACCATTTCCATGATTTTATCCGTATCAACGGTCACTGGTTGTCCGGAATGCTTGGCTGTTTCGGTATCAAAATTTCCACTTCGGAATCGCCTAAACCACTGTTCGGCGGTTTAAATCGAAAGTTTGTTATCTCCTTAGACAGCAAAAATCTGTCTGCGATATTCCGCAGCAGTTTTTCCCTGTGCGAAATAAAATTTCAAAATTGCCCGAATTTCTGCGTTTGTGAACTCCATTTCAAGCAATTGCAATTTTTTAACGTGGAAGCTCATGTAAACAAATATGCAACTATATATCATTTTAAAGGTGATGCCAATACCGTTCAAACGATATTTGGCATTGCCAGATACGATTATATTTGATTTCCCAAGCGAAGCCCGAAATTTGAATGTAAAAACCGGTATGTCATTACCAAACAACCTAATATATAATAAATGCTGTGCTGTTGAATTGACAAAATTTCCAAACTTGGATCTAAACAAACCAAATAAATTTTCTAATGGATCTGGGCAAAAACGATTTAAACTTATATATTGTATGCTTTCACTCTGCGACAGCTTTCTTTGTATTTTATCCGAAAACCTAACCTAATATTGCAATAGCATTAACAGAACTTTGTAAGGTTTCAGCCATTCTCAACACATTTATTCCATGGCATAGTGTTAAAAAACACCTGTGGCATCAATTTTACACTCATTTTCTAAAAATTATTTGGATCAATGTGCTTATGCGATAACTGTGGTGCCAAACGAGATACAATGTTACAGAATCTTCTATTACCTTCCAAGACGCCACACTTTTAGATGAAATTTCATCAAATTTTATTGGTCTGATGGTAATTAGGGTTGTCAAAAATTTTTAAAATATCGTATCGATGGTATTTTTTTTATAAAAAAAAAATGATAATATTTAAAATAACACATAAAAAAGTCGATATATTTGATATATTGGGACGCCTCATTATACCCGTTACTCGTGGAGTAAAAGGGTATATTGTATTCGTGCAAAAGTATGTAACAGGTAGAAGGAAGCGTTTCCGACCCTATAAAGTATATATATTCTTGTTCAGGATCACTAGCCGAGTCGATCTAGCCATGTCCGTCTCTCCGTCTGTCCGTCCGTATGAACGCTGAGATCTCGGAAACTATAAAAGCTAGAGGATTGGTATTTGGCATGTAGGTTTAAGGAGTTCCTACGCAGCGCAAGTTTGTTTCAAAATGGTGCCACGCCCCCTCTGACGCCCACAAGCCACAAGCTGTGGCCACAGTTTTGATGCTATTATGAAAATTTTTTTTGATATGTATTTGTTTCGTCAATACCTTTCGATTGGCCAAATAAAAGTTTGCCACGCCCACTCTAACGCCCAAAAACCCATTAAACGCTTAAGCCTGGCTAGCGCCTACATTTCCGCCTTTCATGGCGTATACAATAGCGCCATCTAACGGATGACTTTGGAACAGCTGGCCAAGGCGCTCAACAGAGTCAACGTTAATTCTCGATAAGGATTATTAAAGGAAATTGCGATGGCTTTCATTTGTCAATACCGAACTATATCCCAAGAACTATGCAAATCAAGTCAAGTTAGCCATAATGGAGGTCTGAGTCAAACAATGGCGTATGTGTGTATTTTTGTAAGCATATACATATGTATGTATTTACATTGTACACAGTTGCAATTGCCCTGCAAAGAAGGCATATTTATATTAAGTTGTTTAGCTGAGTAACGGGTATCTAATAGTCGAGGCAATCGACTATAGCGTTCTCTCTTGTTTTTGAATAGGGTTGTTGGATTTTGAAAAAATATCGTATTGATGATATTTGCTGTTAAAAAAATATCACTCGATGATATTTAAAAATATCCTAAAAAAATATCGATCTATCGAGTATTTTTGATATTTTTAATGTTCAGCTAAATTTTAAAAAAGGTTTCCTGTTGCTGTAAATTTGGGTCTTTTATAGGCCTAAGAATATGTATAATCAAAAAACGTTATTATATTTGATTTCATCAACCATGAATGAACTGCAAGTAAGAGCAATTTTAGACACAATAGACAATTTTTTATTTAAAAAGTGAATAGAAACCATCGAACTTAAAAGATAAAATATTGTACCCACTCTCAAGCAACTCTTATTTACTTTCTTTGATTTAAAAAATAATAACAAAATTATGAAGGATATGGATATAATAATATTTGTTTATTTATTTATATAAAGCTAAAAAAAAAATACTCTTTCCGTAATATGTTGGTATGTCATACGACTACGAGAGTCACATACGACACACTTAATGGCAGAAGCCAACCTTTCGGAAGAAACGGAACTACCCGGCGTGATGAGATAACTTAATGCCACCTTCGCTAGCATGGGCATTGTTTGTGTTTGCGAGATCCAAAATTCGAAAGGATTGGTCTCCCAATTACAGAATGGCATGCTAAAGAACAGTTGCATTTCTTTTCTTTCCGAACTCTGGATTACAGAGTCTCGGAGTTCTATGGTCCTATTGTGGAGATCCAAAAAACTTTCCTGTACGTCCATGTCCTGTACGACCATGTCTTCGAAATCCATTTCTTCTTCAGACGGCTGTATTTTTGTTTCTTTATTTTCAATCATCTGCCTTACGATTTCATCTGTTACATTTTTGACGTGGAGAGGCATATTGAAGTACATTTTTTTAAAAAGAGGATAAAGCATAGTAGCTTTCATGAGAATATTATTATGGAGCAAACCACTCAATTGCTTTTCCGATATATTTAGGAGGGTGTCTTTTGCTAGGATGCGCTCAGCGGTAACCACGTTAGCTTCTTTAAGTTTAGTATTTATCATAGAAATCATTGGGATAACTAAACTGACCGTCGCGTATGAATCTCCGCTGACATTATCAGTGGCTTCTTTGAACGGTTGGAGAACATGACAAAAATCTCGAGAAATATTCAGCTCCTCCACCGAGAGCATTTCTGGTGAGTTGCCTGAGGTTCGTCTACTCAAAATAACAAATGCCACTTCGTCAGCCAGCGCAACGAACGCGTTTAGCATATCCAAGCAGGAGTTCCATCGAGTGTCCACGCTTTGAATTAGTGTTTTGATTTTTCCTTCTGGCACTTCTTTGTCCATTTGACATTTTCGTAGTGCGTCCATAGCAGCTGTGCTGTGTTTAAAGTGCATGACGATACGCTTAACTTTGTCTAAAACAAAAGAAAAGGAGTGAATGGTCTTCACAGAATCGTCGACAACCAAATGAATTGTATGTGCAAAGCATGGAACGTGGCTACGCGGTCCAAGGAACAATCGCGACGCGGCTACCATATTGTTGGCATTGTCTGTAGTTAACGTCCTCCTTTTATTTTTTCCAATACCAAACTCATTGCAAGCATCTTCCAACAGTTTAGAAATATATTCGCTTGTATGAGACTAAATGGGAAATTATTTGAAGAAAAAATTATAAAGTATTATTATTATTATGCAAGGATATAACCAGTCGGACTGGCTGAAACACAAAGGGGGCTGTCCATATATTACGTAATCACCTAGGGGGAGGGAGGGGGTCAACAAAATGATTATGTTGGATTATGTGGGGAAATGGGGTCTTAGACAATGATTACGTAATCATTTTATAAGGACTTGCAAGTATTTGTGCAAAAATTAATTTCGCTCCGATTAGTCCATCTGTATATAAAAATCCAAAGACTATAGAATATGTGGACAGCCCAAAGTCACAAATCACACACATAAATACAATTACAAGTCAAAATACAAATACAATGCTAAATTAAGGGTTATTTAAGCATTAGTCATTTAAAAGTAGGACAATATTTAGTTTAAAACGGACGAAAAACAAACGTTAAATGTTAATTGTCATTATCAAATACACAATTGATCGATCCTGGCTCATCCTAGCAGCCTGCAGACAAACAGACTGAAGCTGATTTTTATGTAAAAAATGCACAGTTATTGTTAAAAAAGTTCTAGTTGAATTCGTGATAGTTACAGCATCACATGTAAAGGCAAAGTTTTAGACTTCTTCAAAACCCCCCTTCACCGTCTCTACACAATCTGTGTATTTTTCGGATATCAAATTTGTAACTTAAAAACAAATTAAAAATTTAAATAACTAATATTTTATTCAATCTTATTGAAGAGTTCATGAAGCAAGATCTTCATCTCATCTATTTCTACACAAACTAGTCTTTGTCTTGAAGTTATAGAGTTAGAATCCACCAACACAAAAACATTTAAATATATATCCTATAACATTTACATTATCAATGTTTAGAACTAGACTGACAAATGGTATTGCCTTTATATACATACTTAAAGTTGCAATTTTAAATACATAAATAATTAATAGTATTGACTTGGCATTTCTTGAAACACAAGACAACGAATATATAAAAATACATACAGAAATAAATGTACATGTTTATAAATTCAGAAAGAGAGCACTTACCTTCCATCGACTCGGCAATTTGAAATGGGGAACGCACGTTTTAACAAAGTTTTGCATCCCTTCTTTTCCACGCATCTAACGGGCATATTATCTTTGCAGATCATATGGGTCAACGAATCGGTAATTCTTCGGTCTTTTGCTGAAAATTTGGCAAAAAAATGTTTTTAAAAATTAGACATAAATTTAGTTTGAGTCATTGAGCCATTATTTTCCTCACCGTTTTTATTTGCTGCACCCAAAAAAGCTCCTTGTATGCTCGGTTGGTCACCACCTTCACCTTTGATGGTTTTCTGAAATATACAACACATTACATTTTTAATTTTTATCGTAATAACAAAAAAAGATGTCTTTTTACACATATAAGCATATCATACACCGGTAAATTTCGCGGAAAATAACGCACACACTGTATGTGTAGTTATAAGTGTATATGTGTAAAAAAAACATGCACCGGTAAATTTCGCGGGAAAGAACGCAACACACAGAAATTTACATTCCGACATATTCCATTTACTTACCTTTGAACACTTCAAAAAAGCATCTTGGTGCTTATTTTTAAGGTGGGATAACAAATTTGTTGTGTTTCCACTGGTTTTAAACACTTTCAGTGCACTGCGCTGAAGTAGCTTTTAGGTCTGTGTAATACTCTTCGCTTTCTGGCTTAAGAGTGACCAAACAAAAAATATCGGAAATATCATCTCAAAAAATATCAATATCACCTTTTTTTGTCCAAACAAGAGAGAACGCTATAGTCGAGTGCCTTGACTATTAGATACCCGTTACTCAGCTAAACAACTTAATAAAAATATGCCTTCTTGTATGTTTTTCGCCGCTCGAATTAGCTCCCGATTTTTATGTTAAAATCGGTACCCAGGGAACACCTCCAATTTGGCTAACTTGATTTGATTTTCATAATTCTTGGGATATAGTTCGGTATTGACAAATGAAAGCCATCGCAATTTCCTTTAATAAAAATCCTTATCGAGAATTAACGTTGACTCTGTTGAGCACCTTGGCCAGCTGTTCCAAAATCATCCGTTAGATGGCGCTATTGGTACCACGGGCCATGAAAGGCGGAAATGCAGGCGCTAGCCAGGCTTAAGCGTTTTATGGGTTTTTGGGCGTTAGAGTGGGCGTGGCAAACTTTTATTTGGCCAATCGATAGGTATTGACGAAACAAATACATATAAAAAAAAATTTTCATAATAGCATCAAAACTGTGGCCACAGCTTGTGGCTTGTGGGCGTCAGAGGGGGCGTGGCACCATTTTGAAACAAACTTGCGCTGCGTAGGAACTCCTAAAATCTACATGCAAAATGCCAAATCTTCTAGCCTTTATAGTTTCCGAGATCTCAGCGTTCATACGGACAGACAGACTAGATCGACTCGGCTAGTGATCCTGAACAAGAATATATATACTTTATAGGGTCGGAAACGCTTCCTTCTACCTGTTACATACTTTTGCACGAATACAATATACCCTTTTACTCTACGAGTAACGGGTATAAAAAGACGCCCAAAACATATTTCAGGGTTTAACCAGCATACCCTCTGCTGGAGATAAATATTGTTCATTTTCGGAAAACCCGTCTCCCAAGTCTGCAAATCCAACCACTTGGTCAGACTTTGGGACATATTCAAGTTCTGACTTGATCGACATTTCGTGGAAGAGAATTGTGCAATTCCTATCGGACTCATTCATATTGTTAACAAATTCTTTTAGTATAACAGTATGTTATCCGGTAAAGCCAGACTTAAATTCCTTCAAGGGCAACCATCTTCTCAAAGATACCTCTAATGTACCCAAAAAAAATAGTCATAGAAACGAAACTATTGTTACATGAATTCTACACTATTCAGTATAAAAAATTTCTCTATAAGATGAGTATTAAATAAATACTTCGATAGTATTAAAATACAACTTTCGATGTTATTAATTTTATACTGCCGAGTATAAAATTTAAACTCACTTGGTATACTCATTCGGAATCTCCTAGTTTATTTTTTATTACAAAATTTTTAGTATACAAAATATACGGCATGCAGTATACATTTCGTACTAATTATAAGGCTTATACTAATTTCTGAAAGTTGTAAAAAAATATACTATTTTGTTTCTTTTTAGTATATATATTTCTCCCAGTAAAAATGCGCTACAATATTTTATATAAAAATTATTTTATTGGAAAAATAAAATGTAGATCATTTTCTATATATTGCAGTTTTTCATAGGTATAGCAACATAATTTTTTTTATAATAAAAAAATTAATATTTACTATTATATTTAAAGCAAAAAACAAATAATTTTATAAGCATACAAAGTCAAAACTCATTTTCTGGCATGCCACGTATACATATCGACTATCAATATCTGCCATAAAAAATACATACATACATACATTTTTAAATAAAAAAAAAATAAATAAAAAAATTATTTTTTTTTTTTTTTTTTTTTTTTTTTTTTTTTTTTTTTTTTTTTTTTTTTTATTTTTTTTTTTTTTTTTTTTTTTTTTTTTTTTTTTTTTTTTTTTTTTTTTTTTTTTTTTTTTTTTTTTTTTTTTTTTTTTTTTTTTTTTATTATAAAAATTTTTTTTTCCTAAAAAAAAAATTTTTTTTTTTTTAAAAAATTATTTTTTTTTTTTTTTTTTTTTTTTTTTTTTTTTTTTTTTTTTAAAAAATTTTTATTAAATTTTTTAAAAAAAAAAAAAAAAAATTTTTTTTTTTATTTAAAATTTTTTTGGAACCCTTTTTTTTTTTGATTTTTTATTTTCCCCATTTTTAGGCAAAATGTTTCGAATTTGTCCAAATTGACGGGCAACTGACAAGACAAACATATCCAAATGATCCTCATATTATAAATAATTTTTTCATCAAACATTGTATAGCCTTTTCTTGCTCAAGCCGACCCTTCTCGCTTTTTCAAACAGCAACCAAGTCGGCGTTGGAGAAAGTGAGGTTACCTAAGAAAAATTCAAATTGCACCAATAGTGCGGAAAAGTGCACAATAAGACTAATAGCTTTTTGCTCAGAATTGACAACACTACAACATACACTTCGACGCATTGAAAACTAATGCAAACTTCTATTTCAAAACTCTTCCTCAAAATTCAGCTGAAGGTGCATTTATAAAATAACAAAATGTTAGTATAAACACGCACAATTTAAACAATTAATACATTTAACATATAGTACAAACCTGTGAGATCATTTTCCATTTGTTTTTTTCTTTTGAAATGGTATTTTTCACGAATAAATTAATTTGAAAGAACGCTTCGAAATAATTGCAAACTTAGCGCTGGTGCTTTCGGATGCAACAGCTGACTTTACAGCTGATATGCTAAGATATGCTGTTAAGTATTAACATTTTGAGTATGAGGCATAACAGTTTGATGTTCTGTTAATGCATTCCCATTTTTTTTTTTTAAATTAGAGCATTTTTAAAAATGACTGCCTTAACTTTTTAATAATTTTGCTTTACTTACGTCTTTTTCTCTTCACGAATTTCACCAGAATGCAGGAACCCGATGACGGCAATTAGGCACTAACGCGCGAAACCCACTAAAATGTGGTAACGCGTTTCGAACTGTCGCATTCGACCTGGTCTCACACCAAAGACAAAAATCGAAACTCCGGTTTAAATTTTAAACTACAGATTATTGGCCTTATAATATGTGGTGTTGAATTACTACTACTGAGTTTAGGGGTCATATTTGGTAATAAATTAATACTGACTTCCTGTATACTGCCTGTAGTTTTTTCTTGAAGCCAGGAGTATTAATTTTAAACTGAAAACTTATTTGTATGTGGTATAAAAATTACACCACATATTAGAATTGTGGACTCTTCGCTATAGAATTGACACTAAAAAGTATAGGCGTTATATTCTTAGGTATTGAATTAATACGTATACTTTAATACTTTCGATAGTTTCCGTTTAATACACGTTTATTAAAATTACACTTTCGGTTTTTTTTTGGGTGTGGCATATTGAAGCCCAAATTTAATCTTAAATTATTGTATGCTTTCGGGCTGTGCATATAAATTTGTAAAAACAGCAGTTTTTCCGAATCGATGCAATGAATTCCCTTTTTCTGAGAAATGATGCTCTGAAATGTTATGACATTTTCATTCATTCCTGCGGCATTTTCTTTGCTTTGAATTTTACTTCCGGAGCATTCTAAAAATTTGCTTTTCAAAATTTCAAAATCTTTAAATTAAGTTAGAAGTTTAAGACGGACAGCCCCTACGACTTCCTCTGCAAATTTTTTATTTTTTTCTTCTAGCTCCAATATTTGTGAAAGCATTTTCACATGCAGCATTGATGATTTCTCTTAGAACAGCTAACGGATCGTTTTTGTTACAACGGCCATTTCTTTAATTGAGAGCATCATTTTGCATTTATAAAAGGGAATTACATTGCTCCAATTTAATATTTTTCAAATTAATATTTCGTTTGAGCGATTTTCTTTAGAAATTTCTTCTTTTAACGCAATATTAAGGGATCTTAAACAATGTTGTCCCTTTAACAACTCTATGTTTTCGTCTTTTAAAACTTTATTATTTCGATTTAAAGACTTTATAATTAAATTAGCTTTTATCAAAGAAAAGCTAGGAGAGCTCAATGCTTGTGGTTTACATTTAGTGTAAACAGGAGAGCTCAATCCTTTTTTAATAAATAGTTAGGAGAGCTCAATCCTTGTGATTCCAAATTACTCGGAAAGCTCAATTCTTTTTCTGATTTCTAAATATAAGAGAGCTCAATCTTTTGGATCCTAAATAATTAGGAGAGCTCAATCCATCTTCTGAAATATTTAATTTATTAAAAATTATTATTAATTCAACACAATACAAATCGACAAGCACTGTGTTGAATTATTTTCTATTTTAATTTTAAATTAAGTTTGGTGCACAACAAAACAACATAATTTTCATTATTGTGAATTTGTTTCGTTTAAAAGAATTCTCTAACTAATTCAACATTAAGGACTATTAGGCCTATATCACTTCGACAAGTCTTAATTGTACACATTGCATTTTTACTTTTTTGCCAAGGGCTGAACATACATGGGTTCACCTAAATAATAATAATATTAAAAAAAAATTAGTAAACTTACATAAATTTATATAAATATTTAACTTAACTTAATAACTCAAAATGGAATACTCATCCAACATTTCGGTCGGAACACTTCTGTTAATGCTATGGCAACATCCGAGTTTCTAAAACAAATGAACGATGGTTTTGACCTTTTAAATGAAGGCACCTATCGTTCAGATGCTGACATGAAATCCAAGCTGGAAAAATTCGTGAGTTTTTTGGATAAAATACAATATTTGCCGGGCCGCAATACCCGCAAAAATTCAACTGCAACTTGCGTTATAAAACTAAAAGCAAGCTGTCAGAGAACTATAAGCGTATGTGATAAACTTTTGGACAGTTCAAACATACAATATATACGTTTAAATCGGTTTGGCCAAGATCCATTAGAAAATTTTTTTGGGTTGCTGAGATCCAAGTTTCGAAATTTTAGCAATCCATCAGCACAGCAATTATTATATGCTTTGAAAAATTTGTGGGCTACAAAAATAATAAATGAGCACACACTAAAGAATAAAAATTGTATTCCAGATTCTGACATTTCCTTAGATTGGTAATATAAGCCCGGAATGATGCAGGATATTCAAAAAAGCAAAGTAGAATTGGAAAGCTGTGCAGAAAGAGCAGTAGTTCAAGTAGTTAATCCAGTAGCTCAATTGGCTATAGAACCAAGAGAAAGTATTTGCCCTAACGAAAAGTTAGGAGAACGTAATGCTGTAAGATATTTCTTGGGCTACGTTATTTTAAAAAAATTAAATGCAGATAATTGCCCCAAATGCACAAAATCTCTGACTTGCCTTGATGATATGAAATCAAAAACCCATAAACTATATTTAAAAAATCTTTCTGATGCAATGTTTGAAATAAAATTGCATCATGTTTATATATTTGATATAGAATTTAATAAACGTCCAAACCGACGAAATATTTCCGAATTTTTAGAACAGAAATGCATAGAAGAAACCAATAAAATATATCCTTATTGGTTTGCTCCTACTGACCCATGCGCTAAGCACAGGAAAAACAAGAGAGAACGCTATAGTCGAGTGCCTCGTCTATTAGATACCCGTTACTCAGCTAAACAACTTAATATAAATATTCCTTCTTGTATGTTTTTCGCCGCTCGAATTAGCTCCCGATTTTTATGTTAAAATCGGTACCCAGGGAACACCTCCAATTTGGCTAACTTCATTTGATTTGCATAGTTCTTGGGATATAGTTCGGTATTGACAAATGAAAGCCATCGCAATTTCCTTTAATAGAAATCCTTATCGAGAATTAACGTTGACTCTGTTGAGCACCTTGGCCAGCTGTTCCAAAGTCATCCGTTAGATGGCGCTATTGTGCCATGAAAAGCGGAAATGTAGGCGCTAGCCAGGCTTAAGCGTTTAATGGGTTTTTGGGCGTTAGAGTGGGCGTGGCAAACTTTTATTTGGCGAATCGATAGGTATTGACGAAACAAATACATATCAAAAAAATTTTCATAATAGCATCAAAACTGTGGCCACAGCTTGTGACTTGTGGGCGTCAGAGGGGGCGTGGCACCATTTTGAAACAAACTTGCGCTGCGTAGGAACTCCTAAAATCTACATGCAAAATGCCAATCTTCTAGCTTTTATAGTTTCCGAGATCTCAGCGTTCATACGGACAGACAGACAGACACGGACAGACAGACGGACAGACGGACATGGCTAGATCAACTCGGCTAGTGATCCTGAACAAGAATATATATACTTTATAGGGTCGGAAACGCTTCCTTCTACCTGTTACATACTTTTGCACGAATACAATATACCCTTTTACTCTACGAGTAACGGGTATAAATATTTTAAAGCATTTGCTGAAAGTGTTATTATACAAGCACAGTAAGTGGTACCATGAAAAATGGGACGCCAACCAAAAACTTAAAGACAGAGTTGGCAGAGCATGTAAAAGAAGCATTGTTTCCGACAAAAACTGTCCAAAAACGAAAAAACTAAAAAATATACAACATAAGTAAGAATTCTCTTTTAATTTTCTAATAAATTTAAGGTATCATTTTAAATTGTTGGGCAGTTTTCAAAAACTGTCCGATCTACCGTCTTTTCAAGCAATTGAAAAGAAAATATCTGTAAGGACGCTTAAGGCTCCTCTCATCTTCCCCACTTGAAACCCAGCATCTCAGCCATTGAGGGCATTATTATGGTCCAGTCATTGAAGGTCTCAGTATATGTTAAGTTTTCAAATACATATTTAAGCTTAAAACCTAAGTTATCCTAGTTTCAAAATATGCGCGCGCGAGGTTGTCAGTGTTGATCAGCAAGATCGATAAGCTGGCCAGTCGGGGCGAATGCCGATTGTATCGATAAGTTAGCGCACTAACCCGTAACCGAGCGCGCGTGCTGTTAAGGGTAAGCTTAGTGCTGTTAATGGCGCGTGCGTGCTGTAAAGGGCAAAAGCGTGTCGACATGGAACGGCGATCGGCTGAGATCGATCTGATTCTTTTGCGGCAGCATAGAGTAAGAAATTATATAGAGGTTTCATTTGCTCTGCCCGGGCCTCTGCCAAAGCTCTGCTGAGAGCCATGTTCGAAGCTAACTTCTTCTAACTTCGGTTTCTCACCCCTTCTAACATGTGCGAAGCACAAGCAATAGTATGGGGAGTTTTCGCCCCTATCCTTAGGAATAAGAGGGAACAGTGGAGCAATAAGAATTCACCATGGGCATGGATTCAAGCTCGATTCGAACAAATGAAAAACTCTCTTTTTTTCCGTTTTTCCCCTACGTGGCATCACTGGCAAAGTCACTCGAGAGCGCGGGCAGAGCAAATGAAACCTCTATATAGTTTCTTACTCTATGGCCGAGCTGAACGGACCCATAGCCATAGAGTAAGAAACTATATAGAGGTTTCATTTGCTCTGCTCGGGCCTCTGCCAAAGCTCTGCTGAGAGCCATGTTCGAAGCTAACTTCTTCTAACTTCGGTTTCTCACCACTTCTAACATGTGCGACGCACAAGCAATAGTATGGGGAGTTTTCGCACCTATCCTTAGGAATAAGAGCGAGCAGTGCAGCAATAAGAATTCACCATGGGCATGGATTCAAGCTCGATTCGAACAAATGAAAAACTCTCTTTTTTCGGTTTTTCCCCTACGTGGCATCACTGGCAAAGTCACTCGAGAGCGCGGGCAGAGCAAATGAAACCTCTATATAGTTCCTTACTCTATGCTATGGCTTTATAAATTCAGCTTATACATACATAAAAAACTTGTATACTTTTGAAATATAGTATTTTTATACCCGTTACTCGTAGAGTAAAAGGGTATATTGTATTCGTGCAAAAGTATGTAACAGGTAGAAGGAAGCGTTTCCGACCCTATAAAGTATATATATTCTTGTTCAGGATCACTAGCCGAGTCGATCTAGCCATGTCCGTCTGTCCGTCTGTCCGTCTGTCTGTCCGTCTGTCTGTCTGTCTGTCTGTCTGTCCGTATGAACGCTGAGATCTCGGAAACTATAAAAGCTAGAAGATTGACATTTTGCATGTAGATTTTAGGAGTTCCTACGCAGCGCAAGTTTGTTTCAAAATGGTGCCACGCCCCCTCTGACGCCCACAAGTCACAAGCTGTGGCCACAGTTTTGATGCTATTATGAAAATTTTTTTTGGTATGTATTTGTTTCGTCAATACCTATCGATTGGCCAAATAAAAGTTTGCCACGCCCACTCTAACGCCCAAAAACCCATTAAACGCTTAAGCCTGGCTAGCGCCTACATTTTCGCCTTTCATGGCACAATAGCGCCATCTAACTGATGACTTTGGAACAGCTGGCCAAGGTGCTCAACAGAGTCAACGTTAATTCTCGATAAGGATTTCAATTAAAGGAAAATGCGATGGCTTTCATTTGTCAATACCGAACTATATCCCAAGAACTATGCAAATCAAATCAAGTTAGCCAAATTGGAGGTGTTCCCTGGGTACAGATTTTAACATAAAAATCGGGAGCTAATTCGAGCGGCGAAAAACATACAAGAGGGCATATTTATATTAAGTTGTTTAGCTGACTCGACTATAGCGTTCTCTCTTGTTTAAAATTTCACTTGTTAAAACAAAACAAAAGAGAACGCTATAGTCGAGTGCCTCGATTATTAGATACCCGTTACTCAGCTAAACAACTTAATATAAATATGCCTTCTTTGCAGGGCAATTGCAACCGTGTACGATGTAAATACATACATATGTATATGCTTACATACATACACACATACGCCATTGTTTGACTCAGACCTCCAATTTGGCTAACTTGACTTGATTTGCATAGTTCTTGGGATATAGTTCGGAATTGACAAATGAAAACCATCGCAATTTCCTTTAATAAAAATCCTTATCGAGAATTAACGTTGACTCTGTTGAGCACCTTGGCCAGCTGTTCCAAATTCATCCGTTAGATGGCGCTATGTAAGGCGGAAATGTAGGAGCTTTTATAGTTTCCGAGATCTCAGCGTTCATACGGACAGACAGACAGACGGACAGACGGACATGGCTAGATCGACTCGGCTTGTGATCCTGAACAAGAATATATATACTTTATAGAGTCCTTCTACCTGTTACATACTTTTGCACGAATACAATATACCCTTTTACTCTACGAGTAACGGGTATAAAAATAAATAAAAAAATAATAACTTGTGAGGAGTTAAATAACTCCGCACAAATAAAAGCGAAGATCGCTGGTACGGAAGCCTGTCAGTTGCTGGATACGCAGTGAATGCGCGTTGTAACGGCACTGTGGGAAAATACAGTTTGGAGAATACAGTTGG
Organism: Drosophila fuyamai; assembly: GCA_018153365.1. Classification (NCBI taxonomy): domain Eukaryota; kingdom Metazoa; phylum Arthropoda; class Insecta; order Diptera; family Drosophilidae; genus Drosophila; species Drosophila fuyamai. The sequence goes on along the minus strand of JAECXW010000827.1, from coordinate 16,204 downwards.
AGGGAGATTGGAGAGAGCGAGGGCAGAGAGTTTGGAGAGTACCAGGAAAGTCAGTTTGGAGAGAAGGAGCGGAGAGAGGCGCGACCGTGAGTAAAAGATAACGGTAGAAAACCGCGGACTTTGGACCTTAGTGTGGTGCCATGCGCAGAGATAAAAAGGAGAAACTGACGATTAACGGAGCCCTATATAAGCATGCCCAGCGCTGAAATCAATATCAGTCGATCACGAGAAACCAATCCGTCAAGATCAATGAATTATCAACGTCAAAGAACCAAGTCAACTAAGTCAGCGCGAACTTAGCTAAACCCTTGTGGGACCGTCCGGGACAGTGCAAGGGATAGGCGATCATTGTTTCGAAAGGCGTTGTCCTGGAGAGCTAGGCCTGTTCACCTTAGTCTGAGAACGGTGACACTTCCCTAAGCCCGCAAGACCGATTTCTCTGCGAATCCAAGGCGTGACAAACGGCCTCGAGTCAACGTGTCGGCAAGCGCGTAGAGTAAGAAACTATACATATAGAGGTTTCATTTGCTCTGCCCGGGCCTCTGCCAAAGCTCTGCTGTGAGCCATGTTCGAAGCTAACTTCTTCTAACTTCGGTTTTTCACCACTTCTAAGATGGGCGAAGCACAAGCAATAGTATGGGGAGTATTCGCACCTATCCTTAGGAATAAGAGCGAGCAGTGCAGCAATAAGAATTCACCATGGGCATGGAATGAAGCTCGATTCGAACAAATGAAAAACTCTTTTTTTCCGTTTTTCCCCTACGTGGCATCACTGGCAAAGTCACTCGAGGGCGAGGGCAGAGCAAACATAGAGTAAGAAACTATATAGAGGTTTCATTTGCTCTGCCCGCGCTCTCGAGTGACTTTGCCAGGATGCCACGAAGGGGAAAACCGAAAAAGAGAGAGTTTTTCATTTGTTCGAATCGAGCTTGAATCCATGCCCATGGTGAATTCTTATTGCTGCACTGCTCGCTCTTATTCCTAAGGATAGGTGCGAAAACTCCCATACTATTGCTTGTGCTTCGCACATGTTAGAAGTGGTGAGAAACCGAAGTTAGAAGAAGTTAGCTTCGAACATGGCTCTCAGCAGAGCTTTGGCAGAGGCCCGAGCAGAGCAAATGAAACCTCTATATAGTTTCTTACTCTATGGAGCAAATGAAACCTCTATATAGTTCCTTACTCTATGGTTTAAGCCTAGTATCCAGATCGACGAAAACCGTACGCCAGTCATGAGAGAGAGCGAGGCCTACGTGGCATCACTGGCAAAGTGGCTCGAGATCGCGGGCCCTGATGGACGAACTAATGTGTGGAGAAAGCCCAATACAGAGCTTGAAGACAAACACCTGAAGGCAACGGTAAAGCATGGCGGTGGCCATGTAATGGTGTTGGCCTGTATGTCGGCTGCAGGTGTTGGAAGGCTACAGTTTATTGAGTCAACAATGGACAAAATGGTTTACCTCAATACACTGAAGGATAATTTGATCCAAAGCGCCGAGGATTTTGGAATAAAGGAATCATTTCGCTTTTACCAAGACAACGATCCCAAGCATACTTCGGAGATCGTTCAAACTTGGCTCATATATAAGTGCCGTGAATGAAACCACCGGCACAATTACCAGACATAAACGCCATAGAACCCATGTGGTCTATTTTAGATACGAATATCCGCAAAAGGCAGATATCGAACAAAAACGATCTCAAAGTTGCCTTGATGGAGGAGTGCGTCAAAAAACCTCTAGAAACCACCAAAAGCTAGTGGAGTCCATGCAAAAACGCCTCAAAATGGTCATAGATCAGAAGGGGGCAACACAAAATATTAAAATATGTATAATCTTTCGTAATTTTTTTAAATTTTAATTATTTCAAGAAATGGGTCAAATAAGCTGTGCAAACTGCAGTATTTTTCTTTTTAGTTGAATAATTATAAAACCTTTTGTTATTTTAATAAAATTTAAGTTCTTTGTTATTCCTATAATACCCACCGAAAAACCTGCGTTTTTATTTTTTAAATGTCTGCTTTAGTTAAAAAGTTATTCTCACTTAAATTTGAATATACATGGTGGGTCAAATAAGCTGTGAGCCACTTTAGGTGTGGAATGGCCAAGGCAGGGAGGGCATCAAAGATTCCTCAATGTCACCAGAAGGTCTTAGGGAGCTCGGAGGAGTTTCAGTCGGGCTGATTTTTGTGAGGTGGTGGGCGGTTATTCTCCACCCAATTTTCTTATCGTAGCACGCAAAATTTGATATTTTAGAAATGACTGAAGGCTAAAAGGTTGAGGATAAGACCACCATCCCATATAGCCGACAAGGAGCAGCTGGACACTTGCGCGTGCGTCCTTTATACCTTTTTTGGTAACACCGTAGCCGAACGAATCGTTATATTTTGGATCAAAGCCTCACAAAAGAACAATATTGTAACATAAGGGAACAGTGCAACAGCAAGCTTTGCATTGTGTATCCTTCCTACAAAAAGGTAGCTGAAAAAAACAGGATTGTCGGCCTGTTGATATTGTACTGTCTGATATAAAAGCGAAAGTGTCTTTACAAAATTTATTAAATCATTCAGCTCGTCGACTGTTATGCCAGAAGAGGTCCTTACTAGCATTATGATGAAGCAAAATACGGATTTTTTGATAACAGATCTAATTTTTATACCCCTGCAGAGGGTATTATAATTTTGGTCAAAAGTGTGCAACGCAGGGAAGGAGGCATCTCCGACCCTATAAAGTATATATATTCTTGATCAGGATCACCTCCTGTCACGTCTGTCTGTTTCTACGCGAACTAGTCTCTCAGTCTTAAAGATATCGAATTGAAACTTTGCACATACCCTTCTTTCCTTTGCACGCAGTATATAAGTCGGAACGGCCGGGATCGGCCGACTGTATCCTATAGCTGCCATATAACTGATTGATCGGAAATGCCATAACTTTGGTGATTGTAAATTAGGAAGTTGGGATATTCTATGGGTTTTATTGTTGGCCAATTTATCCGAACTACCAAACTTCATAAGGATCGGCCTACTATATCCTATAGCCGCCCTATAACTGATTGATCGGAAATGCCATAACATTGGTGTTTGTTAAGTTAGGAAGTTGGGATTTTCTATCGGTTTTATTTTTGGCCAATCAATCCGACATACCAAATTTCATAAGGATCGGCCGACTATATTCTATAGCTGCTATATAACTGAACGATTGGAATTGCTATTACTTTGGAGTTTTTAAAGTTAGGAAGTTGGGATTTTTATGAGTGTTAAGAATGCATCATATGAATAATTTTGGATATAATTTACAGAATATTCTGCAAGGGTATTTTAACTTCGGCTCCGCCTGAAGTTAGCTTTCCTTTCTTGTTTTAAGTTATGGATTTGACGGAAGCATCGGTCAGGCAAACTACAATCAGAAAGTTTTTAATGAAGAACATTTGGATGAGGACTCAAGCATTTTTGCGACGACAGTAACTCCGTTAAGATTTGTCGATGCGTCGACGAACATTATATGGAACCATAGAACGCCCCAATTAGATTTTGTCGACCCTTAAAGTTGGAGTTCATTAAAGAGACAAGGGATCATATCATTGCAGAAAATACCAACATTAAGAAACAGATTCAATTTTTGAAAACATGCAACGTTACTTTGAATATCGGAAAGTTGGTTTATATCAACTTCCAGTTGTACCTAACAGTGATCGACGGCAAAGTGCTTAACGCCTTGACTGAAGCTAGGGCAACCCAAGCAGGTCCAATTTGCGGAACAACTCCAATGGCTTTTTAAACTACCAAAATTTTAAATGCGAAAAGTTTTACCCATTATCGGCCATCTGAAATGCGGTCTAAGTCCACTGCATTCTTGGATACGGCTTTTTGAGTTTGTTTTGCACGCAGACTATAAATGCAGAGTACAAAAATAAAGAGTATCAGATCAATGATAAAAAAACTCATTTCTGAACGTAAAAAGCAAAATCAAAAAATGATTTGGGAAAAGCTCTCTCTCGGCGGGTTTGGCAATTTAAATAAGGGAAACACCGCTCGACATGTATTCGATTAGCCTTTTTTATTTTCAGAGATCACTGGCATTGACATACAACTAATTATCAACTAAGGACTATTTTAATATGTCATCCCTAACAGTTGCCGTTAAAACTGGTGATATAATTATTAAAAAATACCCTTGGTTGCCTATGACGGCTACAGTTTATAAAATCCTTGTTCATTTAAGCGATATACTTGGCACTGTTCTTCCTGTTGGATATTTCGGAGAAAGGGAACTGAACGCCGAAACAAACTCTATAAATATGATCGGCTGTATTACGCAAGGAAGTCCAGTAGAGTATTCAATTTTACAAATGTATCAAAGTGCTATGGATACATCGGATCCCATAATTTCATCAGTAAACTTAGAAAGGCGAATTCAAAGACAAAAACGAATGTGTCTCCCCACTGGTACTAATAATAACACATTGGAGGACGACAGTAGTTTCGCTGCAGATGAGAACCTTTTTTATTTTTCATATAATAGGGAACTCGAATCTGAGGCATAGAGTAATGCCCACTTCCCATAGAGTCCATCCGTTTGAAACGGTTAGGATTTTTGACAAATGTGAAACTCCGATTCCCTCAGAGCACATCCACCATCCGATGTCAGCTGATCTGAACAGCTGTGGCTCATCATTTTAGTCCGTTGCATTTTGCACAACATTTAAAATGAGCACAACCATAGAGTAAGAAACTAAGACTGAACGAACGAACTCGCGCAATGAGCGCGCGAGCGTCAAAATGAGAATAAGAATGAGAGCGAAAAAAACCCGAAGGCACACGAAGTGTCCGGGGCCTGCCGCTAACAGCTGTGGGGCCTCCCGCAAAGATTTTTGAGTGTCCATATTGCTTGTATGAGATAACCAGTCTATATGTTGTATGGTTAGTAATACGACGGATCACTATTATGTCATCCAGGTACCAATTACTTGGTCCAAAACCCGCTGAAATGTTGCCGAAATAGACCTTTTCATTAGCATTTCTAGTCTGACACCTTGTACACTCTTATGAAGATCCTTAGACTCGGTGAACACCTCTCCTTAATAATATGTAGGGTCTCTTTCGGCGAGTTGTTGAGTGGGCTCACCATCGTCTGCATGTTGATAATGTAGTCCTTGAACAACTCGCTGAAGCCCTGCTTCCGTTGCCTGACTTGATCCGCCGGCCTGGTAAAGAAATCTCTCGGCAGAAAATAGGTGTTAAGTTTTCTATGAATTCCGCCCAGGTTCTCCATTGCTTGTTGTTGGCGATAAGCCACTTCAACGCCTTATGTCTTAAGCAATTCCGACATCGCTCTGGAAATCATGTCTAAGTCCAAGCAGTATGCGTTGGCGGACTATTCTACTTGTTCCACGAACTCGAATGATTTTTTCGCCCGTCGAGCCTGAACGACCATTCACGGACTTGTTTAGCGACCTTTGCATAGTCTGACTGGCTCGAGGTCAGCGCTGCTGTTATCCTTTCCTGGCTTGACTTGTGGGCCTCTTTTCCAAGTTGTCAATGCATAGGCTTGCCACTAGAGCTTCCCCCTTCGGCGTTCGTTAACGTGATGCTTGGGCCGGTTCTGTTGTGGTATGTTGCTTTCAGCTCTGCCCAGATTTTGACGAGTTGTGGGTCGATCTCTGTTTCTAAATAATATTCTGACAATGCCTTTCTCATGTCGTCCAATCTGCCGTCCAGGGCTATATTAAGCCTCTCTGCGACACGGACGAAATCCTCCTTCTTGAGGCGGTAAATCCACTTCATTCCCATTATGCTTATGTTGCTCTCACTGTAACGAACTGATTTATTTGGTCTGCTCACTACGGAATTCTTCCGGCTAGCTCAGAAGATTGTGTGTTCGTCCCACCAAATTTGTATGACGTGATTGGCCGGCAGATCAGTGCGACAACACAGGATTCGAATGGTAAAAAAAGGGTTTATTCTTGTGCTATTTATTACAGCGGGGGTGTGGCTTGGCTGGTCTCTGTATTGCTTCGCGCTGGTTCGACTGGCTGCTGGTATTGCTCTCCCTGGCTTGTCGACGCGTTGACTTTGGGACCGCTGGCACCTTCATCATAGAGTAAGAAATATAGTTCCTTACTCTATGCCTTCATTTGCCTCCGCTCGCTTGCCATAGAGCATAGAGTAAGAAATTATATAGAGGTTTCATTTGCTCTGCTCGGTCCTCTGCCAAAGCTCTGCTGAGAGCCATGTTCGAAGCTAACTTCTTCTAACTTCGGTTTCTCACCACTTCTAACATGTGCGAAGCACAAGCAATAGTATGGGGAGTTTTCGCACCTATCCTTAGGAATAAGAGCGAGCAGTGCAGCAATAAGAATTCACCATGGGCATGGATTCAAGCTCGATTCGAACAAATGAAAAACTCTCTTTTTTTCCGTTTTTCCCCTACGTGGCATCACTGGCAAAGTCACTCGAGAGCGCGGGCAGAGCAAATGAAACCTCTATATAGTTTCTTACTCTATGCATAGAGTAAGAAACTATATAGAGGTTTCATTTGCTCTGCCCGCGCTCTCGAGTGACTTTGCCAGAGAGGTTTCATTTGCTCTGCTCGGGCCTCTGCCAAAGCTCTGCTGAGAGCCATGTTCGAAGCTAACTTCTTCTAACTTCGGTTTCTCACCACTTCTAACATGTGCGAAGCACAAGCAATAGTATGGGGAGTTTTCGCACCTATCCTTAGGAATAAGAGCGAGCAGTGCAGCAATAAGAATTCACCATGGGCATGGATTCAAGCTCGATTCGAACAAATGAAAAACTCTCTTTTTTTCGGTTTTTCCCCTACGTGGCATCACTGGCAAAGTCACTCGAGAGCGCGGGCAGAGCAAATGAAACCTCTATATAGTTTCTTACTCTATGCGCTTGCCATAGTTTCTTACTCTATGTCTTTCAATAAAAATATAAAATTCACACTGGAACAAGAAGAAGATGGAGAACTGGCATATTTGGACTCAACAGTTCATAGACAGGGTAACATACTAAAACTAAAGTGGTATAAAAAAACCAACAGTATCAGGACGAATCATCAACTTTAACTTTAAAGACACTAAAACAATGATTATCAGTACAGCAGTAGGTTGTATACAACGGATGATAGCCATTTCGGGCAAAATTTTTCATGAAGAAACCAAAAATTAAATAAGTCAAATTTTAAAAGACAAGACTTCCCAAACCGTCTAGCTAGAACATTAATTAAAAGACACCAAAACGCGGAACAAAAAACAAAATGTAGAGAACCTATACAATACATGTCCGTAACATATATGTATATCAAGACTATCAGAACGCCTTAAAAAGTCAGAATTTTACAATAAACAAAAAATAACAATAGCACACAAGCCCAACAATACCCTACGTTCAATATTCAACAAGACCAAGTCCAAAATACAAATGATTGACAAAAACAATGTTGTATATAAAATACTATGCAATGGAGATACAAATGAAAAATGTGACAGTATATATGTAGGAACAACTAAATCCAAACTAAAAACTCGAATATCACAACACAGATCATACTTCAAATTAAGACACCAAGCTAATATACAACGAGGACGGAAGCTAACTTTGGCTTGCCGAAGTTTTAATACCCTTGCAAACTTAGCCGAAATTGCTTGTTCGCTCAAAATTGAAATTTGAAATATGTATATTGAAAAAATAAAAACTTGAAGTTTAGTGTAAGTTAGTTTAGGGCGAAGGCGGGAGCACAATAAAGTTTTCTCTCGCTCTCGGCGAAGTCGCCCCGTCTTCGCCAACCTTCGTTAAGCTAGGCTCTAAGTACTTGTCGAAAAATATATATAACCATTCGTTGAAATTGATTTGAGCCGTCGACACCTTTTCTTTTCGTTTTCGTTTCTCGAAATTAATAATTTTAGCCTCCGCCAAGTTTTTTCGGAACTTTATAATTAGAAAACTCTCTAATTTTTCATGGCGCCCCGGGTGGACGTTAAAGTTATTAATTTTTTAATTATTAATTTGGAAACTAGTGACGGTGACACGTAAACCAAAAAATAAAGTGCAAGTGCAAGTGGAGTTCAAATATACATAGTGTTTTTGTTGCCCGCGGCGTGTCGGTGTGGACAAAAATACACAGCAGCTCCTGCTTAAAATATCGTGCCGGTCGCGAAATACCCTGTTCGCCACAAAAGAACTGCTGCCAGAGGGATGCCCTGCGACTGCTCAATGTGTAAAAGGAAAGTGGCAGCTGGATTGAAAGACCCTAAAGCAGAACCTGAAGTATTTGTGCAAAAAATTGAAAGCTTGAGTTTATAAGAAAAGCAATTTAATTGTTTATTGTCTTGTGCTGAAAAATTGCACCTCGCTTTCAATTCTTGGCACAGACGTATCGATATAGTAGAGCTAGTTGTGCATGCATTTATTTATAATAAATAAAAATAAAAATTATATTAAAATTTATTATATACACATACTTATACACATACACATTATAACCTATTTGAACCTCCGTTGGACGCAATATTTACATAATTGTGTTATATTATTGCAATCACTGTCGCCCCCAATTTATTTATTGAAACTTGAAAATTAATAGTTGGTAAAATTATTCCAGCCGCTATATATAACCAATACATAAGTCCTCATATACAAGCAGCTGCAGCGGTTAACTTTTCGTTTTCCCTTTTCGCTTCGCTTGTCTGCCGTTAGCATCGTTGTAATTGTTGTTGGACTTTTAGTTTGGCGCGCTGAAGATCAAAGTGACGCGCTACCCTGCATTCGGACGGGTATACTGCTTTTTGCCGTCATTTGCAACCACTGTTAATTTTGATACCTCGTGGCTCGATATTCAATTTAATATTTTTTTTCGTCGTTTTCGTTGTGGATAATTATTAAAATAATTTTTTCGAACAAATTTAATAATTAAATTAAATTGTTATTTACTCTTAGTATTTTGTTTCGAAAATTTATTTAACAATTTGTCGTCGTTCTAATTGAACAATTATCCTCTTTTAAAACTTATTTATTTTATTAATTATTATTCTTGGATAAATAATTTATTTATATATATAGATTTATTTATATTTTCGTGGTTTATATATAGAAAAAAAAAATAAAAAAAAAATAAATTAAAATGAGTCCAGATAAGACAAAATCTCTTGAACTTCTTGCGGATCTTAAAAATAAGCTTAAAAAACCAGTGATGAGCATCCGCCGATTATATGATCGAATAGAAGCCGGCCAGATTCCGATCCAAGAAGTAGAACTAACTTGTCGGCTAGAGATTTTAAATGCTTCTATTATTAAGGCAACTCAAATACAAGAACAGATCGAAGATTTAGATGATGGCGATGAGTTCGGAGAAGAGTTGGAAGAGCTTTCAATAATAACCAAGGCAAAAATAATGTCGCTTATCTCAGCCTTGAAGACGGCAAGCGAAACCAAAATAATTGGATCAGCTTCTGTAGCCCCAACTCGAGCTCGACTTCCGAATTTGGCATTGCCGAAATTCAGCGGCAAATATTCGGAGTTTAAGAATTTCATTAGCCTTTTCGAAACTCTTGTTCATCAAGACGACAGCATTCCCGTTATAGAAAAATTCAATCACTTAATTTCTTGTCTTTCTGGTGAAGCGTTGGGAACTATTAAGGCCTACCAAGTCACCGAGAGCAATTATGAAAAGGCTATGTATGATCAGCCTGAAAAAAGTGTATGATAACGAATGTTTAATTTTTATGAATAATATTTCAACATTGTTTAGTCTTCCGAAAATAACGCAACAGTCAGCTTCGTCTTTAAGAAATATTATCGACACCGTATCATCTATATACGGTTCTTTGTTATCGATAGGAGACGACACCAAGATTTCAAATGCAATGTTGATCTATCTTGTTTTGAACAGAGTAGACCCAGTGACCAAACAAAAATGTGAAGAACAATTAGATTATGAAAGGTGACCGCTTTGGTCCGATTTTGAAAAAATGTTAAACCGCCGATACCAGCATTTATCCGCTGAAGAATCGACGAAACCAAAGCAAGATAAAGTTATGTCGAGCAAGCCACATAATCGCAGCTCATTTTCTTGTTCTTCGTCCAACAGTAAATCCCAGCAAAGTTGTAGCTATTGCAATGCAGGAGACCATATCCTAGCGAACTGTGGTCCGTTTGGTCGCCTTTCGGTAATGCAAAGGTTTGACTTTGTAAAATCTGCTTCCTTATGCATCAATTGTATGCGAAAGGGTCACACTGTTTCAAAATGCCAATTTAATAAATGTCGAGTTTGTGGCCGCTCGCATCACGTTTTACTGCATAGATACACAGTGTCCGAAAATAGTTTAGCGTTGCCACCACCCCAAGAGATTCTTTCTCCCTCTTTAAATCAAGATCAGCCTTCCACGTCACATGTTATGCATGCGACATCATTGGACAGAGTGATTTTAGCCACGTCGATCGTAAGTGTAAGAACTAAAAACGGTGAATATATTTGGGCCCGAGCACTTCTTGACTCTGGGTCCCAAACGAATTTTATAACAGAGGACCTTGCTCACCGCTTACAGATCCGTAAAGAGGGTCGTGTATAAACTTACTTGGTATTGGCGAGTCCAATTCTCAAGTTAAGAAAAAGGTACACACAATGGTGAAGTCGCGTATAAATGGTAGTGAGTTCTCCTTCGATTTTTGGATTTTGAAATCAATATCAGGATATCATCCTGACCAGTCGGTCAATATCAATGACTGGAAAATTCCAAAGAACCTACCACTAGCAGACCCCTATTTCTACAAGCCACAAAGAATAGATATGTTAATAGGAGCAGAATCATTTTTCGAATTATTAGCTGTTGGACAAATTAGACAAGGTCCTGACTATCCAACTCTGCAGAAAACCCTCTTCGGCTGGGTTGTATCGGGTAGATTTAAGGCATCTTCCCCTACAGAAGTTGTGAAAAGTTTCAGTTGTAGTGAAGAGATTTTAGTGTCTATTGACAGCACACTACAGAAGTTTTGGTCACTGGAAGAAATGCCATCTCTAAAGAAAATTCTGTCACCTGAGCAAAAGTTATGTGAAGAACACTACCGGAAGACTACTCAGGTTTTGCCATCAGGTCGGTTTGAAGAAAGACTGCCGTTTAAATCGGATCCAAATGAGTTAGGCAACTCTTTTGAAGTTGCAAAACGGCGGTTTTTGTCGCTTGAAAGAAGGCTGTCTCGAGACCCTGAGATGAAGGAAATGTACCTAGAATTTATGGAGGAGTACCTTTCCTTAGGTCATATGTCTCTTACAGATAAACTTCCTTCTGCTCCACATTATGTTATCCCACATCAATGTGTTCTGAGACCCCAAAGTACGTCAACCAAGTTACGTGTCGTTTTCGATGCGTCTTGTAAATCGTCAACTCAGAAGTCTCTAAATGACATTTTGATGGTTGGGCCGACAATCCAAGATGAGTTGTACTCAACGTTACTGCGCTTCCGGCTGCATAGGTTTGCCTTGACCGCCGATGTAAAGAAAATGTATCGCCAAGTGATGGTGAATGAAGCAGATAGGCAGTTTCAACTTATAGTGTGGAGAAGAGACCCCTCTGAGGGCTTGAGATTATACAAGCTCAACACCGTAACATATGGTACTGGACCAGCCCCGTTTTTGGCTATTCGGTGTTTAAAAAGGTTAAGTGAGTCTGCCAAAGTTTCTTTTCCTAGAGCTGCTAAGGTTATTGGATCCGACTTTATGTCGATGATATGTTGACTGGTGCTGCATGCGTAGAGGAGTTAAAGACTATTAAGTCTGAAGTATCTCAGGTTCTTCAAACTGCAGGTTTTGAATTGACAAAGTGGTTTTCAAACTCACCTGACGTTACCGCATCTGAGAGCACAGTTAAATCCATACCCATCTCGGACTCAGAGTCAACTAAGGCGTTAGGAATATCGTGGTTGCCTTCAAATTTCAAATTGACACTGCTGTCATGGGTCTCCGAGCGACAAAACGGAACATACTATCGGTGACATCGAAGCTGTTTGACCCCCTCGGCTTATTAAGTCCTATTGTAATTAGAGGAAAGATCCTATTGCAGGAACTTTGGCTTAATAAGTTAGATTGGGATGAGTCGATTCCTATAAAAGGTACCTACCAAGAGTGGTCAGGTGAAGCTACGTGGCGGCATGTTCCAACGAAACAAAACCCAGCAGATATTGTATCAAGAGGTTGTGACGTCGACGAAATTATACAGTCAATATGGTTTACTGGACCTGCGTTTTTAAAAGAGGAAGATGCAAACTGGCCCCAGAATGCACACTTTGAACTAGATGAAGAAGTCCTACTACAAGAATCGAGGAAGACTGCGGTCGGACTGACCGCTGCTGTAAGAAATTTGGATTTGGTAGATGTCATCGAGGGATTTTCGTCACACCTTAAACTGCTTCGGGTATTCGTTTATATGTTCCGCTTCATAAGAAAATGCAAAGACAAAAGTATGGTATTTGAAAAACTTTGTCGCCGACTGAATATAATGAAGCTTTTCTAAAAATTGTCGAGATATTACAGAAGCACGAGTATCATGAAGAAAGAGAAAAAAGTTCGTAAAGGATCTAGAGTTAGCCCAAGTCTTCAGCGATTGAATCCATTCATCCATGAAGACAAGGGGACTTGGTGTCACTTTTCTTTGTTGCGAGTTGGGGGGCGACTAGCTAATGCTCCTATATCATACGATGCCAAGTTTCCATTGTTGTTGACAAAACGCTCCCAATTTGTGCAGAGCTATGTTCGGCAACTTCACCATTCCAAATTTCATGTTGGTCCACGAGCCCTTGTGAGTCTCCTTCGACAGCGTATTTGGATCGTAAACGCTTAGGAGGTCTGCAGTCAGATAGTTCGATCATGCATACGCTGCTTTAAGTGTAAGCCTCGACTAATGACACAAATTATGGGAAATTTACCCGCAGATCGTCTCCCGTGCTCTCCGCCCATTTGCTATATGTGGCGTCGATTTTTGTGGCCCTGTCTATACGACATTGAAAATTCGTGGTAGGCCTCCGTATAAGTCCTACATTGCGCTCTTCGTTTGTTTTGCGTCCAAAGCGGTTCATCTAGAAGTTGTTTCAGATTTAACCACAGATTCCTTTTTATTGGCTTTTCAAAGGTTCGTTGGGCGCCGAGGATGTCCCCAAGTCGTCCATTGCGACAACGGGACGAACTTCGTCGGAGCGAGTCGCCACTTCCGGGCCCTTCGAGAGAGGATAGAGGACGAAGCCGACGCGATACGCGAATTCGCATCAAAAAGCGGATGCGAATTTGTCTTCACACCACCGCGGGCTCCGCACATGGGCGGACTATGGGAGGCAGGTGTCAAAACTGCCAAGAACCTACTCCTACGGGCGGTGGGCAGCGCGCTCCTAAGCGCAGAAGAGCTGGGGACAGTCCTCGTGGGAATCGAGGCGGTGATGAACTCCCGGTCGCTCGGAGCAATCAGCAGCGACCCAAGCGACGGAGAGGCGCTGACACCCGGGCACCTACTGACGGGCGGGCCGCTACTCGCCACACCAGCACTCGGACCCCGGACCAGGAGGGTCTCAACTGCTTGCGGCGATGGCGGCTTGTCTCGTCAGTCAGGCAAACGTTCTGGCGGCGATGGTCCCGGGAATATGTCCTGGGCCTCCAAATACGGGGCAAGTGGCACCAGCAGCAGCCCAACATCAGCGAGGGAGATCTCGCCCTCGTGGCCGAGGACAACCTGCCGCCCCAACAATGGCTCCTCGGCAGAATAGTCGCCAGGCACGCAGGGGAGGACGGCATGGTCAGGGTCGTCGACGTGCGAACTAGTGGAGGAGGCCTTTTTCGGCGGGCCATTCATAAGTTGGCGCCGCTTCCATTGTGTTGAAGCCCGATGGGTGTTCAACGGGGCCGGTGTTCGCTCAAAATTGATATTTGAAATATGTATATTGAAAAAATAAAAACTTGAAGTTTAGTGTAAGTTAGTTTAGGGCGAAGGCGGGAGCACAATAAAGTTTTCTCTCGCTCTCGGCGAAGTCGCCCCGTCTTCGACAACCTTCGTTAAGCTAGGCTCTAAGTACTTGTCGAAAAATATATATAAGCATTCGTTGAAATTGATTTGAGCCGTCGACACCTTTTCTTTTCGTCTTCGTTTCTCGAAATTAATAATTTTAGCCTCCGCCAAGTTTTTTCGGAACTTTATAATTAGAAAACTCTCTAATTTTTCATTGCTAAAATTGAAAAAGTAGCGAAAAGAATAAGAAATGTGTAAAATAAACCCGAAGTCCTTTTAATACAAATGCCAAAGAAAAAGATTAGCTATACGTAATTAATTTCAATTTTAAATAGCGGATGTAGTATGTACTTGTCTGATTGGCAGCAACTTTTACCCTGAGCAAGGTATACATTAATAAATTAGATAAATTGCATAGTTTCATGCCAATAGCTTTTATACTGCAAAATTGTCATATGCAAATAGGAAAAAAAGGGATATTTTCGCAACCTTTAACAATTTTTCCTACGGAAGCTATACGATATAGACGTCCGATCGGCAAGAGCTTTTACCCTGATCGAGGTATGCGTAAATAAATAAGACTTGGAGAAAGTTTTGTCAATAGCTTATACACTGCGCGAAATAATTTAAAAAAACATAAAATTTTGACCGATTTTACCGTATTGTTCCTATGGGAGCTATAAGATAAAGACGTCCTATCAGCACGCGCTTTTACCTTGAGGAAGGAATGCATAAAAAATACGATTTGAAAAAATTTATAGCAATAGCTTTTACACAGCGCGAAATATTCTGAAAAACATCAAATTTGGACCGATTTTACCCTATTGTTCCTATGGGAGCTATAGGATATAGACGTCCGATCGCCACGCGCTTTTACCCTGATCAAAATACGAATTGGAAAGATTCATGTCAATATCATCAATTCTTGCAAGATATATCCGATTGTTCCTATGGGAGCTATAGGATATAGACGTCCGATCGGGGCGATTTTCAAACTTCATCTGCGTACACATGTTTAGGACGAGTGTGAAAGTTTCAGATCGCTAGCCTTTAAACTGAGCACGCGAACGGTATTGAAACAGACGGACATGGCTATATCGACTCCCCTATTGATCCTGATCAAGAATATATATACTTTATAGGGTCGGAAACGTCTCCTTCACTGCGTTACAAACTTCTGACCAAAATTATAATACCCTCTGCAAGGGTATAAAAAAAACAGCAGTGATGGCCCACTGTAAAGCCAGCGGACACTCACCAAATTTTGAAGCAACGGCTATTTTGGAACAAGAACAACAATACAAAAAACAACAAACAAAAACGTTGAAAATTGCGCTCACATTTACAGACACTTACTTAATAAAAACTAGTATTAATCTTCACGTCCGACGGTGCAGACGTGTAAAATGATGTAAGTGTAATAATTTTTAAAGTTTTCTTTTCATTGTCTAAATTTATGTTATTTTATGTGTTTTTATGTTGATTATAGATGCCCCTGAAGACGGTTGCCGAAGTGCAACCGAAATATATTGGAAAAATAAAAAACTAAATTTGAAACTTTTATTTAAAATTTTTCCACTTGATGACCTCGAGCCGGAAAAACTCAAAAAATATAATTATTATTTAGGCTATATTCCATTAGGCTATATCAGCCCTTGGCAAAAAAAGTAAGAAATCAATGTGTGCAATTAAGGCTTGTCGTAGTGCTAAAGGCCTAAAAGGGCTAAATGTTGAATCAGTTAGAAAATTCTTTCAAACCAAACAAATTCATAATATTGAAAAAGATGTTGTTTTGCTGCCTTGATAAACGAAATATTTTAGAAGATGGATTTAGCTCTCCTAATTATTTCTCCTGTATACACTATATGTAAACCACAAGCTTTTCTCTGATAAAAGTAATTTAATTATAAAGTCATTAAAAACGAAATAATAAAGTTTTAAAAGACGAAAATTTAAAGTTGTTGAAGGTACAACGTTGTTTAAGATCACTTAATATTTCGTTAAAAGAAGAAAATTCTAAAGAAAATCGCTCAAACGAAATATTAATTTGAAAAATATTAAATTGGAGCAATGTAATATCCTTCTAGAAATGCAAAAGAATGCTCTCTATAAAAGAAATGGTCGTTGTAACAAAAACTATCCGTTAAGCTGTTCCAAGAGAAATCATCAATGCTGCAGGTGAAAATGCTTTCAAAAATATTGGAGCTAGAAAAATAAA
>JAECXW010000826.1:0-69607 GCA_018153365.1 Drosophila fuyamai | reverse complement strand
ATCTATAAAATGAGAGCACTAGAAGAGGAGCACTATTATTATTATTATTATTATTATTATTATTATTATTATTATTATTATTATTATTATTATTTTTATTATTATTATTATTATTATTATTATTATTATTATTATTATTATTATTATTATTATTATTATTATTATTATTATTATTATTATTATTATTATTATTATGATTATTATTATTATTATTATTATTATTATTATTATTATTATTATTATTATTATTATTATTATTATTATTATTATTATTATTATTATTATTATTATTATTATTATTATGAACGCGCATCGCGCGCAAGAGGCCCCACTTTGAAGTAATGCGGAAGCTTTTCCGAAGTGGATACAGGCCTGATGAGGAGGGGTTTTTAGTGGGTGCAAGCCCCACATACCACACATACGACGGTAGTGTGAGATGCAGAAGGCATTTTCCCCCCTCAGCCCAAAAAAAAAAAAAAAAAAAAAAAAAAAAAAAAATTATTATTATTATTATTATTATTATTATTATTATTATTATTATTATTATTATTATTATTATTATTATTATTATTATTATTATTATTATTATTATTATTATTATTATTATTATTATTATTATTATTAATATTATTATTATTATTATTATTATTGGGACCGGGAGCTGTTTCTGCATGGCAATGTGTCTGGTTGGCTTTAACATAGCACAGCCCAGCACGATCCATGCAGAACTGCTTCAAGTATCTCACCGCCTCCACGTGGCGGTCCCGGTAACTTGTATCTCTGTCAACCGACAAGGTACTTGCTAAGGTGAGAAGGCGGCTTTTAAATCCCGTTCGCGTCTGTTCCCTAAGAGGGCGGCGTCTGGGTTAGCGTCTGTCCCATATTGGGCGGCTACACAATTGTCTTTTTTCAGATCGGCAGACACTAAAGAAGGTCCCCCGCTGATGACTGCGGCATTCCAACACCTGAGTACCCAGATTGAAACTCTGGTTAAATGGCTGCTGGGCTAATGCTGAAGTTATCTCCGTCCTTTTAAAACTTGGCGAGTCTTTAAATACGTTCTAATCACATCATCGCGGAACCGATGGTACAGGTGCAGTTGAGACAACTCCTGCTTAACATCCGTCCTGGCTCTGAACGCAGATACCCATAAGGACCTGCGTCAACCCTCGCATGAACCTCACTGCTTGCATAGGGACCCATGGGGGCATCGTGGAGGACTGTACATATGTGAGGAGATAGCGACTTAAAGTTTGGACCCATATAGCATGCAGAACAATAGTAAAACCCAAGAAGAAGAGAGAGGAGCATTCCAGAAGAGTAGAAAAATAATGAGGTCGCCAGATCAAGGCGTTACAGAAGAAGGAAAGACGGCGCAAGAGGTTCATCTGGAGGAACAACCAAACCCATCTACGGCAATACTGCACGAGGATCAGCAAACCCCTGCTTCATCCCAAGATGTCAGACCTGCGGTAGGCTCCCCAAGACAAGAGCTCATCTATAAAATGAGAGCACTAGAAGAGGAGCACTATTATTATTATTATTATTATTATTATTATTATTATTATTATTATTATTATTATTATTATTATTATTATTATTATTATTATTATTATTATTATTATTATTATTATTATTATTATTATTATTATTATTATTATTATTATTATTATTATTATTATTATTATTATTATTATTATTATTATTATTATTATTATTATTATTATTATTATTATTATTATTATTATTATTATTATTATTATTATTATTATTATTATTATTATTATTATTATTATTATTATTATTATTATTATTATTATTATTATTATTATTATTATTATTATTATTATTATTATTATTATTATTATTATTATTATTATTATTATTATTATTATTATTATTATTATTATTATTATTATTATTATTATTATTATTATTATTATTATTATTATTATTATTATTATTATTATTATTATTATTATTATTATTATTATTATTATTGGGACCGGGAGCTGTTTCTGCATGGCAAAGTGTCTGGTTGGCTTTAACATAGCAAAGCCCAGCACGATCCATGCAGAACTGCTTCAAGTATCTCACCGCCTCCACGTGGCGGTCCCGGTAACTTGTATCTCTGTCAACCGACAAGGTACTTGCTAAGGTGAGAAGGCGGCTTTTAAATCCCGTTCGCGTCTGTTCCCTAAGAGGGCGGCGTCTGGGTTAGCGTCTGTCCCATATTGGGCGGCTACACAATTGTCTTTTTTCAGATCGGCAGACACTAAAGAAGGTCCCCCGCTGATGACTGCGGCATTCCAACACCTGAGTACCCAGATTGAAACTCTGGTTAAATGGCTGCTGGGCTAATGCTGAAGTTATCTCCGTCCTTTTAAAACTTGGCGAGTCTTTAAATACGTTCTAATCACATCATCGCGGAACCGATGGTACAGGTGCAGTTGAGACAACTCCTGCTTAACATCCGTCCTGGCTCTGTCAACCCTCGCATGAACCTCACTGCTTGCATAGGGACCCATGGGGGCATCGTGGAGGACTGTACATATGTGAGGAGATAGCGACTTAAAGTTTGGACCCATATAGCATGCAGAACAATAGTAAAACCCAAGAAGAAGAGAGAGGAGCATTCCAGAAGAGTAGAAAAATAATGAGGTCGCCAGATCAAGGCGTTACAGAAGAAGGAAAGACGGCGCAAGAGGTTCATCTGGAGGAACAACCAAACCCATCTACGGCAATACTGCACGAGGATCAGCAAACCCCTGCTTCATCCCAAGATGTCAGACCTGCGGTAGCAAAATCTAATAAAAAAAATAAAAAAAAAAAAAGAGAATTAATATTATTATTATTATTATTCCCCATTATTAGAGCTTATCTATTATTATTATTATTATTATTATTATTATTATTATTATTATTATTATTATTATTATTATTATTATTATTATTATTATTATTATTATTATTATTATTATTATTATTATTATTATTATTATTATTATTATTATTATTATTATTATTATTATTATTATTATTATTATTATTATTATTATTATTATTATTATTATTATTATTATTATTATTATTATTATTATTATTATTATTATTATTATTATTATTATTATTATTATTATTATTATTATTATTATTATTATTATTATTATTATTATTATTATTATTATTATTATTATTATTATTATTATTATTATTATTATTATTATTATTATTATTATTATTATTATTATTATTATTATTATTATTATTATTATTATTATTATTATTATTATTATTATTATTATTATTATTATTATTATTATTATTATTATTATTATTATTATTATTATTATTATTATTGGGACCGGGAGCTGTTTCTGCATGGCAAAGTGTCTGGTTGGCTTTAACATAGCAAAGCCCAGCATGATCCATGCAGAACTGCTTCAAGTATCTCACCGCCTCCACGTGGCGGTCCCGGTAACTTGTATCTCTGTCAACCGACAAGGTACTTGCTAAGGTGAGAAGGCGGCTTTTAAATCCCGTTCGCGTCTGTTCCCTAAGAGGGCGGCGTCTGGGTTAGCGTCTGTCCCATATTGGGCGGCTACACAATTGTCTTTTTTCAGATCGGCAGACACTAAAGAAGGTCCCCGCTGATGACAGCGGCATTCCAACACCTGAGTACCCAGATTGAAACTCTGGTTAAATGGCTGCTGGGCTAATGCTGAAGTTACCTCCGTCCTTTTAAAACTTGGCGAGTCTTTAAATACGTTCTAATCACATCATCGCGGAACCGATGGTACAGGTGCAGTTGAGACAACTCCTGCTTAACATCCGTCCTGGCTCTGAACGCAGGTACCCATAAGGACCTGCGTCAACCCTCGCATGAACCTCACTGCTTGCATAGGGACCCATGGGGGCATCGTGGAGGACTGTACATATGTGAGGAGATAGCGACTTAAAGTTTGGACCCATATAGCATGCAGAACAATAGTAAAACCCAAGAAGAAGAGAGAGGAGCATTCCAGAAGAGTAGAAAAATGATGAGGTCGCCAGATCAAGGCGTTACAGAAGAAGGAAAGACGGCGCAAGAGGTTCATCTGGAGGAACAACCAAACCCATCTACGGCAATACTGCACGAGGATCAGCAAACCCCTGCTTCATCCCAAGATGTCAGACCTGCGGTAGGCTCCCCAAGACAAGAGCTCATCTATAAAATGAGAGCACTAGAAGAGGAAACGATCGAGAAATGCAGAGCAGTGCTTCGAAAAATGAAGCATGCTATGCTAAAGCAGCGAAACATCAGTATGGATGTGAAAGACGGAGCGTCAGAACTGAGCGAACTCCTTGATATTGTCGGAAACTACAGGAAAAGCTGGAAGACAGCCGAAACACAGAGAGTCAAGGAAACGAACTCAGCGGCTGAAGCCAACAAAAAGCTGCAGGAAACTGACACACCAGTTTCGTCCCGAAAAAAGCGGGTTGCTTCTAGCCCGGCCGAGCAAGAGGCATTTAAAAAGCCGAAAAGTAAGGAAGCGAAGGACGGCTTTAAGACAGTGACTCGGAAGAAGGGAAAACCCAAAACATCTCAAACAGAGGAAACGAACAAAGCAGTTAATGTTAACCCTGAGAGGAAAGGAGAAAACTCTAAAGTACGGTCAAGATCCCGCCCAGAAGCTGTATTGGTTAAGCCCGCAGAAGGCAGGAGCTACGCCGAGGTGTTGAGGGAACTTAGGGAAAACTTGAAGCCTGACGAGACCGAATCAGCCATCCGATCAGTCAGGAAAACCAAGTCAGGGATTTGCTTCTCGAGTTATCAAAAGGAAGTAAGTCCGAGAAGCTTTGCGAAAGCATTAAGCACACGCTCAAAGAAAACGCCACAGTGAAGACTATCAGGCCGTTGAGCAAGTTGGAGATACGAGACCTAGACAGTCTGACAAATGAGGAGGAAGTCATAACTGCAATCAAGTCTATTATAGGCGAGCAGAGTCAGGAAGTCAAAGTGAGACTAACTGGCGCAAACAGTTCTGAGCAAAAACGTGCATTCGTTATATTGCCAACAGAAGAAGCAGCTAAAATTCTTAAGGAGCCAAGAATCAAGATTGGATGGACGCGATGCCGAGTGAAACGGTGCATCGAAGTTACACGCTGCTTCAGATGCTTTGGGGTAGGCCACCTACAAAGGGATTGCTCGGGACCAGACAGGAGAGATCTCTGTATTAGGTGTGGAGAGACGGGGCACAAGATGAGAAACTGCACGAAGACACCGAAATGTTGCCTGTGTGCATATGAAAACCGCAGGGATCTCAATCATTTCCCTGGGACGAGTAACTGCGCAGCCAGTACCCGTAAAACCCAAATATGAAAATCCTACAAGCAAACCTTCACAGAAGCCGTATAGCAGATGATCTGCTGTCCCAAATAGTACTGGAACATTGCGTGGATTTGGTTATAATCTGCGAGCAATATAGAGTGAAACAACCCGGTATCTGGCTGGAAAATGAATATAAGACTGCAGCTATATGGATCCCAGCTGCGGGTGACATACGATGTCTCGGTGATGGCAGAGGTAGCTGCTACGTATATGTACAACTTAAGGAATTCACCATATTCAGTTGTTATCTAACCCCGAACGATACAATAGAAGCTTTCCAACATAAAATCGATGAGATTGAAGACACAGCTCGGCAAATGCATGGGAGCCTTATAGTAGCTGGTGACTTCAATTCTAGAGCAGAAGAATGGGGCATGCCAACAACCAACAGCAGAGGCCGAAAAATTCTTAATATGTCAGCAAGAGTTGGACTGGTAGTCGCTAACGTGGGTAGAGCTCCGACGTTTCAGCGAATGGGCCAAACAGGCACAATACCTGATATAACGCTAGTATCAGAGAACTCTGCGCACAGAATATTAGACTGGAAAGTTTTAGACATCTACAATGGAAGCGACCACGAGTATATATCCTTCAGTACTGAAGGATGTACGGTTCATCATGTAGGAAATCAAATACGAACTAGTCACCGATGGAATGTTAACCGACTAAACAAGAACCTCTTAATAGGAGAAATTGACAGGAGTCAAATCGATAGCAATGAGAGAACTAGCGTGGAGAGCGTTGTTAGCAGCACTATGTCCACCATAAAAAGAGCTTGTGATGCTGCAATGCCAAAGTCTGGCAATCCCCACAGGCGAGGAGCAGAGGTATACTGGTGGACGGACGAGATAAATGCTTTAAGGGAGACTAGCCTCCGCTATAGGCGTCATCTCACACGAGCTAGGAGAAGCGGAAACTTCGCTACACAGGAGGAGGAGTACAAGAAGGCGAAAAAGCTTCTTAATATTGCCATTCGCATAAGTAAACGAAATAAATGGAAATCCCTCTGCAATGACGTTAACAAGGACCCATGGGGTCTGGGGTACAAACTCGTTATGAAGAAGCTTAGGTCAAGAAGTACTCTGCCAGATATAGACGACGAGCACATGGATAACATTGTCAAAACTCTGTTTCCGCCCCATCCGATCAGACCAGTTTACACTGCACTCCAGCCATCTGAGGAACACTTCGAGTTATTCAGTGAGGATGAATTAACTAAGGCAATAGGCAGCATGAAGAATAGAAAAGCACCGGGACCCGACAATATACCGACCGAAGTTCTTAAAGTCATCGCAAAGAGCAGACCCGATGTACTATTAAATATGTACAACAAGTGCCTGCAGTATGGAATATTCCCCGATCCGTGGAAAACACAGAGGTTGGTCTTGATAAGCAAAGGAAAGGGGAACCCTGCAACCCCATCAGCCTATCGACCGCTCTGCATGCTCAACACGACTGGAAAGCTACTGGAAAAGCTGATCAAGCCTCGACTAGCTGCTGCTGTCGAGGTATCAGGTGGCCTCTCCAGCAGACAATACGGGTTCCGACCAGGGAGGTCCACAATCGGAGCAATACAGGAAGTCGTTAATGCAGCATTGGCAAGCCAAGTGGGCAACCATGCATCCAGACCCATTGTGCTTTTGGCGACACTAGACGTCAAAAATGCGTTTAATAGTGTCAGGTGGTCGGACATGATCGATTCGCTAAACAGACGTTTCCACATCCCAGAATACCTGATGCGGATAATAGACAGCTATCTACAGAATCGAAAACTGATTTATCTGACAAGAAGAGGCGAAAAACGGATGGACATCACCTCGGGAGCAGCTCAAGGATCCATACTAGGACCGGAACTGTGGAATATCAGTTATGACGATATCCTCAGCACAGAAATGCCTGGCGACGCATTTCTCGTAGGATATGCGGATGACATAGTCGCAGTGATTCCAGCACGCAATACTGAGTACGCCCAACGAATACTAAATCAAGTAATGATTCGGGTAAACGAATGGATGGACTCTCGTGGCTTACAGCTGGCCTCAGAAAAAACTGAGCTATTGCTAGTCACCAGAAAGCAGATGCCACTGGAAATAGAATTAAGGCTCACTGAGACAACTATTCGGACACAGAAGTCAATAAAGTACCTTGGGGTCAGGCTGGACTCTAAGCTGACCTTTGGACCTCAAATTAATAACGCTAGAACCAAGGCTGCAGAGACAACAAGGTCTCTTAGTAGACTTATGGCAAACATCGGTGGACCAATAGCGTCTAGACGAAAGCTGTTAATGAATACAAACAACTCCATTCTTCTGTATGGATGTGAAGTGTGGGCTGATTCGCTAAAAACAAATTGCAGACTGAAGACTTTATTGGCTATACAAAGAACCTCTGCCTTACGTATAATTAGCGCATATCGCACGGTGTCGTGTGCTGCAGCACTTGTCTTAGCATGCGTGGTTCCGATAGACCTGCTAGCGAAAGAACGCAAGAGCCTCTACGACCTCCGACAAGCTGGAGAAGCATCTAGACAATCGATTCTGGCTCTAAAAAGAGAGACCATCAATGCCTGGCAAGAAAGATGGGAACGCGAAGGCACTGGAAGATGGACAAGAAGACTTATCCCCGACCTTAAAAGCTGGGTTGAGAGACGACACGGGGATGTAGACTACTACGTCACCCAAGTGCTCACAGGTCACGGTTATTTTAGTTTCTTTCTAAATAAGATGGGCAAAAGCACGGAAGCCAGCTGTATTTACGCTGATGCGGAAGCCGACAACGCAGAACACACAGTGTTTTATTGTACCCAATTCGCGCAGCAACGAAATATCCTGTCACGAGCGATCGGACAGATTACGCCGGAAACTATAGTCGCCAAGATGTGCGAAAGTGAAGAGAACTGGAGAGCAGTAGCCGCTTTTATCGGAGACATTCTGCGCTTGAAGAAATTAGACCTTGATGAAAGGGTATAAAAGGGCAGGCTGGACGCAGACCATCAGACGGGCTCTGGGGATCGCCTCTCCTTGGGTGCCAATGGATATCTACTACGGTATAAATTGGCATTGAAGTAGAGACGAGCCTTAGAGCTTTGTATGAGTAGATGAACGCGCATCGCGCGCAAGAGGCCCCACTTTGAAGTAATGCGGAAGCTTTTCCGAAGTGGATACAGGCCTGATGAGGAGGGGTTTTTAGTGGGTGCAAGCCCCACATACCACACATACGACGGTAGTGTGAGATGCAGAAGGCATTTTCCCCCCTCAGCCCAAAAAAAAAAAAAAAAAAAAAAAAAAAAATTATTATTATTATTATTATTATTATTATTATTATTATTATTATTATTATTATTATTATTATTATTATTATTATTATTATTATTATTATTATTATTATTATTATTATTATTATTATTATTATTATTATTATTATTATTATTATTATTATTATTATTATTATTATTATTATTATTATTATTATTATTATTATTATTATTATTATTATTATTATTATTATTATTATTATTATTATTATTATTATTATTATTATTATTATTATTATTATTATTATTATTATTATTATTATTATTATTATTATTATTATTATTATTATTATTATTATTATTATTATTATTATTATTATTATTATTATTATTATTATTATTATTATTATTATTATTATTATTATTATTATTATTATTATTATTATTATTATTATTATTATTATTATTATTATTATTATTATTATTATTATTATTATTATTATTATTATTATTATTATTATTATTATTATTATTATTATTATTATTATTATTATTATTATTATTATTATTATTATTATTATTATTATTATTATTATTATTATTATTATTATTATTATTATTATTATTATTATTATTATTATTATTATTATTATTATTATTATTATTATTATTATTATTATTATTATTATTATTATTATTATGGGACCGGGAGCTGTTTCTGCATGGCAAAGTGTCTGGTTGGCTTTAACATAGCAAAGCCCAGCATGATCCATGCAGAACTGCTTCAAGTATCTCACCGCCTCCACGTGGCGGTCCCGGTAACTTGTATCTCTGTCAACCGACAAGGTACTTGCTAAGGTGAGAAGGCGGCTTTTAAATCCCGTTCGCGTCTGTTCCCTAAGAGGGCGGCGTCTGGGTTAGCGTCTGTCCCATATTGGGCGGCTACACAATTGTCTTTTTTCAGATCGGCAGACACTAAAGAAGGTCCCCCGCTGATGACAGCGGCATTCCAACACCTGAGTACCCAGATTGAAACTCTGGTTAAATGGCTGCTGGGCTAATGCTGAAGTTACCTCCGTCCTTTTAAAACTTGGCGAGTCTTTAAATACGTTCTAATCACATCATCGCGGAACCGATGGTACAGGTGCAGTTGAGACAACTCCTGCTTAACATCCGTCCTGGCTCTGAACGCAGGTACCCATAAGGACCTGCGTCAACCCTCGCATGAACCTCACTGCTTGCATAGGGACCCATGGGGGCATCGTGGAGGACTGTACATATGTGAGGAGATAGCGACTTAAAGTTTGGACCCATATAGCATGCAGAACAATAGTAAAACCCAAGAAGAAGAGAGAGGAGCATTCCAGAAGAGTAGAAAAATGATGAGGTCGCCAGATCAAGGCGTTACAGAAGAAGGAAAGACGGCGCAAGAGGTTCATCTGGAGGAACAACCAAACCCATCTACGGCAATACTGCACGAGGATCAGCAAACCCCTGCTTCATCCCAAGATGTCAGACCTGCGGTAGGCTCCCCAAGACAAGAGCTCATCTATAAAATGAGAGCACTAGAAGAGGAAACGATCGAGAAATGCAGAGCAGTGCTTCGAAAAATGAAGCATGCTATGCTAAAGCAGCGAAACATCAGTATGGATGTGAAAGACGGAGCGTCAGAACTGAGCGAACTCCTTGATATTGTCGGAAACTACAGGAAAAGCTGGAAGACAGCCGAAACACAGAGAGTCAAGGAAACGAACTCAGCGGCTGAAGCCAACAAAAAGCTGCAGGAAACTGACACACCAGTTTCGTCCCGAAAAAAGCGGGTTGCTTCTAGCCCGGCCGAGCAAGAGGCATTTAAAAAGCCGAAAAGTAAGGAAGCGAAGGACGGCTTTAAGACAGTGACTCGGAAGAAGGGAAAACCCAAAACATCTCAAACAGAGGAAACGAACAAAGCAGTTAATGTTAACCCTGAGAGGAAAGGAGAAAACTCTAAAGTACGGTCAAGATCCCGCCCAGAAGCTGTATTGGTTAAGCCCGCAGAAGGCAGGAGCTACGCCGAGGTGTTGAGGGAACTTAGGGAAAACTTGAAGCCTGACGAGACCGAATCAGCCAAAGGAAGTAAGTCCGAGAAGCTTTGCGAAAGCATTAAGCACACGCTCAAAGAAAACGCCACAGTGAAGACTATCAGGCCGTTGAGCAAGTTGGAGATACGAGACCTAGACAGTCTGACAAATGAGGAGGCGAAGCAGAGTCAGGAAGTCAAAGTGAGACTAACTGGCGCAAACAGTTCTGAGCAAAAACGTGCATTCGTTATATTGCCAACAGAAGAAGCAGCTAAAATTCTTAAGGAGCCAAGAATCAAGATTGGATGGACGCGATGCCGAGTGAAACGGTGCATCGAAGTTACACGCTGCTTCAGATGCTTTGGGGTAGGCCACCTACAAAGGGATTGCTCGGGACCAGACAGGAGAGATCTCTGTATTAGGTGTGGAGAGACGGGGCACAAGATGAGAAACTGCACGAAGACACCGAAATGTTGCCTGTGTGCATATGAAAACCGCAGGGATCTCAATCATTTCCCTGGGACGAGTAACTGCGCAGCCAGTACCCGTAAAACCCAAATATGAAAATCCTACAAGCAAACCTTCACAGAAGCCGTATAGCAGATGATCTGCTGTCCCAAATAGTACTGGAACATTGCGTGGATTTGGTTATAATCTGCGAGCAATATAGAGTGAAACAACCCGGTATCTGGCTGGAAAATGAATATAAGACTGCAGCTATATGGATCCCAGCTGCGGGTGACATACAATGTCTCGGTGATGGCAGAGGTAGCTGCTACGTATATGTACAACTTAAGGAATTCACCATATTCAGTTGTTATCTAACCCCGAACGATACAATAGAAGCTTTCCAACATAAAATCGATGAGATTGAAGACACAGCTCGGCAAATGCATGGGAGCCTTATAGTAGCTGGTGACTTCAATTCTAGAGCAGAAGAATGGGGCATGCCAACAACCAACAGCAGAGGCCGAAAAATTCTTAATATGTCAGCAAGAGTTGGACTGGTAGTCGCTAACGTGGGTAGAGCTCCGACGTTTCAGCGAATGGGCCAAACAGGCACAATACCTGATATAACGCTAGTATCAGAGAACTCTGCGCACAGAATATTAGACTGGAAAGTTTTAGACATCTACAATGGAAGCGACCACGAGTATATATCCTTCAGTACTGAAGGATGTACGGTTCATCATGTAGGAAATCAAATACGAACTAGTCACCGATGGAATGTTAACCGACTAAACAAGAACCTCTTAATAGGAGAAATTGACAGGAGTCAAATCGATAGCAATGAGAGAACTAGCGTGGAGAGCGTTGTTAGCAGCACTATGTCCACCATAAAAAGAGCTTGTGATGCTGCAATGCCAAAGTCTGGCAATCCCCACAGGCGAGGAGCAGAGGTATACTGGTGGACGGACGAGATAAATGCTTTAAGGGAGACTAGCCTCCGCTATAGGCGTCATCTCACACGAGCTAGGAGAAGCGGAAACTTCGCTACACAGGAGGAGGAGTACAAGAAGGCGAAAAAGCTTCTTAATATTGCCATTCGCATAAGTAAACGAAATAAATGGAAATCCCTCTGCAATGACGTTAACAAGGACCCATGGGGTCTGGGGTACAAACTCGTTATGAAGAAGCTTAGGTCAAGAAGTACTCTGCCAGATATAGACGACGAGCACATGGATAACATTGTCAAAACTCTGTTTCCGCCCCATCCGATCAGACCAGTTTACACTGCACTCCAGCCATCTGAGGAACACTTCGAGTTATTCAGTGAGGATGAATTAACTAAGGCAATAGGCAGCATGAAGAATAGAAAAGCACCGGGACCCGACAATATACCGACCGAAGTTCTTAAAGTCATCGCAAAGAGCAGACCCGATGTACTATTAAATATGTACAACAAGTGCCTGCAGTATGGAATATTCCCCGATCCGTGGAAAACACAGAGGTTGGTCTTGATAAGCAAAGGAAAGGGGAACCCTGCAACCCCATCAACCTATCGACCGCTCTGCATGCTCAACACGACTGGAAAGCTACTGGAAAAGCTGATCAAGCCTCGACTAGCTGCTGCTGTCGAGGTATCAGGTGGCCTCTCCAGCAGACAATACGGGTTCCGACCAGGGAGGTCCACAATCGGAGCAATACAGGAAGTCGTTAATGCAGCATTGGCAAGCCAAGTGGGCAACCATGCATCCAGACCCATTGTGCTTTTGGCGACACTAGACGTCAAAAATGCGTTTAATAGTGTCAGGTGGTCGGACATGATCGATTCGCTAAACAGACGTTTCCACATCCCAGAATACCTGATGCGGATAATAGACAGCTATCTACAGAATCGAAAACTGATTTATCTGACAAGAAGAGGCGAAAAACGGATGGACATCACCTCGGGAGCAGCTCAAGGATCCATACTAGGACCGGAACTGTGGAATATCAGTTATGACGATATCCTCAGCACAGAAATGCCTGGCGACGCATTTCTCGTAGGATATGCGGATGACATAGTCGCAGTGATTCCAGCACGCAATACTGAGTACGCCCAACGAATACTAAATCAAGTAATGATTCGGGTAAACGAATGGATGGACTCTCGTGGCTTACAGCTGGCCTCAGAAAAAACTGAGCTATTGCTAGTCACCAGAAAGCAGATGCCACTGGAAATAGAATTAAGGCTCACTGAGACAACTATTCGGACACAGAAGTCAATAAAGTACCTTGGGGTCAGGCTGGACTCTAAGCTGACCTTTGGACCTCAAATTAATAACGCTAGAACCAAGGCTGCAGAGACAACAAGGTCTCTTAGTAGACTTATGGCAAACATCGGTGGAGCAATAGCGTCTAGACGAAAGCTGTTAATGAATACAAACAACTCCATTCTTCTGTATGGATGTGAAGTGTGGGCTGATTCGCTAAAAACAAATTGCAGACTGAAGACTTTATTGGCTATACAAAGAACCTCTGCCTTACGTATAATTAGCGCATATCGCACGGTGTCGTGTGCTGCAGCACTTGTCTTAGCATGCGTGGTTCCGATAGACCTGCTAGCGAAAGAACGCAAGAGCCTCTACGACCGCCGACAAGCTGGAGAAGCATCTAGACAATCGATTCTGGCTCTAAAAAGAGAGACCATCAATGCCTGGCAAGAAAGATGGGAACGCGAAGGCACTGGAAGATGGACAAGAAGACTTATCCCCGACCTTAAAAGCTGGGTTGAGAGACGACACGGGGATGTAGACTACTACGTCACCCAAGTGCTCACAGGTCACGGTTATTTTAGTTTCTTTCTAAATAAGATGGGCAAAAGCACGGAAGCCAGCTGTATTTACGCTGATGCGGAAGCCGACAACGCAGAACACACAGTGTTTTATTGTACCCAATTCGCGCAGCAACGAAATATCCTGTCACGAGCGATCGGACAGATTACGCCGGAAACTATAGTCGCCAAGATGTGCGAAAGTGAAGAGAACTGGAGAGCAGTAGCCGCTTTTATCGGAGACATTCTGCGCTTGAAGAAATTAGACCTTGATGAAAGGGTATAAAAAGGGCAGGCTGGACGCAGACCATCAGACGGGCTCTGGAAATCGGCTCTCCTTGGGTGCCAATGGATATCTACTACGGTATAAATTGGCATTGAAGTAGAGACGAGCCTTAGAGCTTTGTATGAGTAGATGAACGCGCATCGCGCGCAAGAGGCCCCACTTTGAAGTAATGCGGAAGCTTTTCCGAAGTGGATACAGGCCTGATGAGGAGGGGTTTTTAGTGGGTGCAAGCCCCACATACCACACATACGACGGTAGTGTGAGATGCAGAAGGCATTTTCCCCCCTCAGCCCAAAAAAAAATAAAAAAAAAAAAAATAAATTATTATTATTATAATAAGAAAAGCAGAACCAGGAAATCAAATTTTTCAACAGCACCAATGACAAGTGCTGCATCTTGTCTTGTGTCCACGGTTTCAGAAGAGGTATCTCGGAGTATTTCTAGAGCTGTTATTACTTCATCAATTTGAGTAGATAAAGTATTTACTGCTGCTGCGTTGGCACTCCATCTGGTATCAGACTGACGTTTGACTGTGATTGCGACGTGGTATTTCAAGACATCCCATCTATGAGTCGATTTTGAAAATAAGGTATATACTCGTTCCACTGTTCCGAAGAATGTAACTGCCTGGGCATTAACATGAGCTGCATGCACTCCCACCAAATTCAGCGAATGATTATTACAAGCAATGAATGTTGCCAATGGGTTCCGATCTAAGATTCTTTGCTGCACCCCAGAACGAGTACCAGCCATTGTTGCTTGATTATCTTAAGCTTGGCCTTTGCAGTTATTGACATCTAACCCATCACTTTCGAGCTTACTCAAGATTTCATTTGCCATTCCTTCTGCATCTTTTATCTTTAGAGGGATAAAATCGATGAATGATTCTTTAATCTCAACAGAATTCTTGACATCTAACCCATCACTTTCGAGCTTACTCAAGATTTCATTTGTCATTCCTTCTGCATCTTTTATCTTTAGAGGGATAAAATCGATGAATGATTCTTTAATCTCAACAGAATTCTTTTTCACTTCAACGTATCTTATGATCTGAGCCATTTGTTCTTCATGACTAGAATCTGGAGTTGTATCAAAAGAAATGCTGTAGTATACCGCATCTTTAACTGCATTTATGATGGATTTTTAACTTTGTTGCCTAACAGCGCAATGATTTCGTTCTGAATGTTGTGAGAAAAATATGATAACTTGCAGCACAGACAGAATAATTCCTTTTTCGTAACAGAATAGCACATCTTTTTTTATGTGTTCGTTGAAACCAAACCTTATTCAATGATCTTCCAGAATCATCCTGATGAAATGGACCATTTTTATTCTGTAGAGATTCTGTTCCAGTATTGACAATCAAATCACAAAACGATTGTTAAATTTTTTTTCGAGCCAAGAACCTATGTCTTTGTCATAACACGTCTACTGCTCGCTCTCTCTCTCTCTAAGCAAGAAAGTTTATTATGACGTTTCGAGCGTCCCTTTTCCCTTTGATCACATCATAAAACACTTACTCTTGTATTCTATAGGGAGCGTTACATGCGCAGCGCCGCGGGAAAATATAAATTCTCGAAACATATATTGCTAGTCGGACTCGATTTCGCGCCTCTTAGATTTGGCGCCCGGGGCGTTTGCCCTTTTCGCCCCCCCTTGATCCGCCACTGCTTCAGGATTTAATACAAAATACAAATCAAGTAGGCGACCTAGTGAATTTCGAACATGGTTTACTTGAGATATGTCAAGCAAACCGTTAATAAAATCATGCTGTGCTATAGGTAGTAAGACATTCAATCCATCCTCAGTAGACCAGGTAATTCCAGGTATATTAAAATCGTCTAGAACTACCAACTGATCACTTTCGGAAAGCTTATTTGCAACAGACTTAATAACGGAAAAGTGATTTAAATAATGAGGAAGTTCAGACAACGGCGGAATATATGAGAAAGTTATGTATGTACTTAGAGTTACAAGGAAGCGATAACTTTACACAAATAAATTGAATAGTGATGAATTCCTCACAAAATAACTCCTCTGACGGGAGGTTTGAATCAACTCCATTTAAGACTGCACCTCCCCGTCTAGAGGGATGGTCATACCTATATATTGTGTACTTACCTAGAAAAACTTTGGCTTTGACCAGGTTTCTGTAAACACAATAATATGAGATTCAAAGGAAAGGCTATCAGAATACAATTTAGAGAGTTTGCTACTCTAGTGGGACAACTGAAAGGGATTTTGGCGGAGCAGACATTGTTTCTGCAAAACCAACTTAAGCCGGTTGTCCGGATGTACGATTTCATCTCGTTCGCAACCTCGACAAAAGCATTACAACAGAACTGCAAATTGGGTCCTTTTGAAAGATTAAACCGGCGCACTTGGTGTGTACCATGTTTTCACGCAGCAAGTCATACGAGGGCTGCCATATAAATTTCTGGCCTAGGCCATACTAAGTGTTGCCTGGCGCCATCTGACGTTTTCATTGGGAAGTTTGACATGTTTTAGCAGAAACGTGCTCAGAATTTGTGTTGTTTACAGTGACTTAAAAAAAATCAATTTTGCAGAAAATGGAATTAACTCGTGAACATTTTCGCGCAATCATTTTTCACGGCTTTCGACGTGAATTATCACGACAAGAGTGTATCGATAAACTTAAATCTTTGTATGGCGATGGAGCACCATCTTATAGCACTGTGAAAGACTGTTATAATGAATTTAATCGTGGCCGACGCTCGCTCGAAGACGAAGGTCGTCCAAAAACAGTCGTTGTTCCAGAGAACATTGACGCCGTGCATGAACTGATAATGCAAGATCGTCATGTGACATCCTTGGGCATTTCTTCCACCAGCATACATTCGATATTGCTTAAACACTTCGTCTCGTTGGATCCCGCACAATTTGACAATCGCTCAAAAAAAGACTCGTGTGGATTGGTGCAAAAAAAATGTAAAAAATACAATCGCGGTGTTTCAAAAGACGTTTATAAGATCGTCAAAGGTGACGAATCATGGATCTATGCTTATGACCCCGAAACAAAACAGCAATCGACCGTGTGGGTCTTCGAAGACGAGCCAAATCCAACGAAAGTTGTTCGTGGAAGGAGCACTTCAAAGCAAATGGTGACCTGTTTCTTCGGTAAAACAGGTCATGTGGCGACTGTTCCGCTTGAGCAACGTAGGACGGTCAATTCTGAGTGGTACACCACAATTTGTTTGCCTGAAATCTTCGGAGAAATTCAATATACGAACAAGAGAAGACGGATCATTCTGCACCATGACAATGCGAGCTCTCACACATCAGCTCAAACCAGCGCCTTTTTGACCGGCCAAAATGTCGAATTGATGGGTCATCCGCCATACAGCCCTGACTTGGCGCCCAATGAATTCTTTTTATTCCCGCACATCAAGAGAAAAATACGTGGTCAACGATTTTCCACGCCAGAAGATGCAGTTGAAGCGTTCAAAAACCATGTTTTGGAGATGGCTCAATCGGAGTGGACAAAGTGCTTCGACAATTGGTTTGAGCGCATGCAAAAGTGTATAAGTCTTGCTGGAGAATACTTTGAAAAACAATAAAACCATTTTTAATCATAAATATTCGCATTTTAATTATAAGGCCAGAGATATATATATAGCAACCCTAGTATTAGATTGGCCAGACCTGATTACGAGGCTGCATTTTTGCAGAAGCAGATATCCACAGTAGCAAAAAAAAAGAATTAAAATTTATAAGCGAGCAGTTATTAGCACCGCAAGAGCGCAGAAACAGCACTTTTAGAACTTTCAAAGCAAAGAGAGCGAGAGAGCGGGAACGTTGCAAAAGCAACACTAACAAGAAAGAAAAGCTAACTTCGGGCGGAGACGAAGTTGATATACCCTTGCAGAATATTCTGTAAATAATATTCTCCAAAATTATTCATATAATGCATTCTAAATACTCATAAAAATCCCAACTTCCTAACTTTAAAAACACCAAAGTTATGGCATTTTCAATCGTTCAGTTATATGGCAGCTATAGGATATAGTCGGCCGATCCCTATTAAATTTGGTAGGTCGTATTGATTGGCCAAATACAAAACTCATAGAAAATCCCAAACTTCCTAACTTTAAAAACACCAAAGTTATGGTATTTCCTATCGTTATATGGGA
Source organism: Drosophila fuyamai (assembly GCA_018153365.1). Taxonomy (NCBI): domain Eukaryota; kingdom Metazoa; phylum Arthropoda; class Insecta; order Diptera; family Drosophilidae; genus Drosophila; species Drosophila fuyamai. The sequence continues at coordinate 51,230 of JAECXW010000826.1, read as the reverse complement.
GCTATAGGATATAGTCGGCCGATACTTATGAAATTTGGTAGGTCGAATTGATTGGGCAAATAAAAAAGCCATAGAAAATCCCAACTTCCTAACTTTACAAACACCAGAGTTATGGCATTTCCTATCGTTCAGTTATATGGCAGCTATAGGATATAGTCGGCCGATCCCGGCCGTTCCGACTTATATACTCCGTGCAAAGGAAAGAAGGGTGTGTGCAAAGTTTCAATTCGATATCTTTAAAACTGAGAGACTAGTTCGCGTAGAAACAGACAGACGGACAGACAGACGGACAGACGGACATGCTTATATCAACTCAGGAGGTGATCCTGATCAATAATATATATACTTTATAGGGTCGGAGATGTCTCCTTCACTGCGTTGCACACTTTTGAACAAAATTATAATACCCTCTGTAAGGGTAAAAAAACAGCACTACGACTTACGACGAACAACACACAAAAGAGAAACGGCGGGGTTACAAGAAAAGAAAACACAGTACAGAATTACGAAATAAGAACAATTTTTTATTTATTATTAAAAAAGGGCGCAAAGATTTATTGTTTACTCCCGAAGCGAACGCCACCAACTGGACGAGCAAGGCGGCGGTATACAAACAAACTCATCAAAAAAGGACGAGAAATTGCGTTCATACCGCCCTGAGCACCGCACTTCGGCGGACTTTGAGAAGCAGGTGTAAAGTCTGCAAAGCACCTTTTCCTTCGGACGTTCAGCCAAGACCTCTTGACCGCGCAGGAGCTCGGAACTCTCCTCTAGGAACCCCCAGCAGCGACCCAAACGACGGCGAAGACCGAACCAAATCAACCTGTCGCTAAAGCTCAGGTCTTTGGCAGCCAAAGTCCCGGGAGTAAATCTTCAGCCTACAGCAGAGGACAAAGTGGTACAAGAGGCAGCCAACCATCGATGTGGGTAGAATATTCGTCGCCGCCGAGGATAACCTTACACCCCAGCAGTGGAGAATCCGGCGAGTGGAAGCGGTCCACGCTGCCGTCGATATGAAGATTCAGACGCAGGAAGGAGTAAACCGGCGAGCTATCCATCGGCTGGCCCCCTTGTCTGTGTTGGCCTGAAGGACGTCGTTCTTTCAGAGGGGACAGTGTTTGCGCACTTGGCTCGTTAATTTAAATGATCTAGTTATAACGCGAGAGCGGAAGCCAATAACGCTTTGGTAAATTCCCCGTCACCCGCCCTTTAGCTGAGCTTAGGTCTTAGAGATGTAAAAATAAATTAAAAAGCCAGTGTTCAATAGAATGTGATCATCGCAGGACTCATTTTCGTCGTCGCTCTTTCGCATATTTAATCGTCGCTATTCCAATCAAAGTTCTCGTTTTTCTTTGTTAATACAAAACTATAAACAAACACTTAATGAGTTAAAGCCAATACGATTTTTTATATATAAACAAGTAAATCTCTGAAACAAACCAAATAACCAATCGCAGATTTAATTCTTTATTACCTCCGATAAATCAAGAGCGCTGCTTAAACGAAAAAACACTACGATCGATTTGACCCGATTTGAAGCAAGGCAGACAGACATTCACACACATGAGTAGCTGAACTTTGATCTTCGTCAACAGCTAGCCGTTCATTATCATTTCTTGTCTGAATTTCAACGGGTTCTCAGTCCCAAGATCCAATGATTAAAAAGAAGAATCAAAAGCCTGGATCACTGGTTAACATCCGCATGTCTGGCTCAAGCAAAATAAATATATCCAGTAAATAGTATTTCCATGTTTCAAGAACTCGTTATGAATTTGTCGACCTGATAGAGCCATCGATTAAAGCAAATTGTTATACTCGATAACGACGGTAAGAAAATTTTCTCAAAGCTCGATTTTGTTAAAGCATGCTACTAAATTCTAATGGCAAAAAGCAACATTAAGAAAACAGCGTTTTTTAGCCCTTTCGGATTCATAAAGTTTCAGAACATGAGTTGGGATTAAAAAACTCGACTCAAGCATTCCCCAACGATTCATACAGCATCAATCTGGGTAAATGTCAGCTTGCGAAGTTGATATTAAGCTACTCTCTGAACTCACAGATAGCATTTTTATTTATGGAAATTGAATATCTTCGTTGTGCATATTAAAAAAATATATATTTATTATTTTTATATTGCACTTATTCACTATTACAAATTTTCCATAGGTCTTACTTTTTACTCACTGCTATTCACTTATTTATTTCAGGCGAACTTTACTATTCGGATGCAAAAACGGTTATTAAACCCAAGGAGGGTAGCCTTGGGCTTAATAACCAACAATCAAACCTCGGCTTAAAAGAATTATCTTCGAAATTTGATTAAGAGAATGAATCAACAGAGTGAGAAGAATTGGATGATGAAAATTAGGAGCTTGAAATTAAAACTGGTGTTTGCATTAGTGGACTTCGGGGCTTTGGTGTTTATAATATTAACTGTGATTTTTGGAGGCGTAGTTAAAAGGAATAACTGAATTCGGCAGAGTTTTTTTCAAATTGAGCTCATGGCTGATGGGTATTTTATATGTAGTTGATTAGTCAGTTGGGCAATGATATTTTATTATTGCATTGAATATTACTTTCTGATTGTATGTCAATATGTATACGCATATTTATTATATATTTAATATTTCCCGTATTTGATTAAAAGCATGATAATATGATCAATATTAACGTAATTGGTATTTGAGTTTGTTTAATTTGAATCACTTTTAATATGTTAATATTATCAAATGAGAATTGTTTGACATAATATAGTCCGTATATTTTCTGCAGTAATGTATTCCAATATCTTTTTGTCTACGCTAGTTATTACTAAATTATAGTTTTTTTTTATAGATTGTTGAACAAGCCACACAAGGATGGATCTTGAAAGTTATTTATTATAATTTAAATAAGTGTCATTAACTGTATTATGTCCATTTATAAAATGGCTCCTTCTTGGATTCAATCTGCATTTTCATTTTTTCTCCGATTTTATTATATAAAGATTTTTTTCATTTATTAATCTGGTAAAATTTTAACTTTTTGGGTTTAATGTGTAATAGTTTTTAAATATTCCGGTCTTAAAATTACACATTACTTATTTCTATATTTCGCGACGTGATTATCAATTAATAATTGTCCATCATTATGTCAATTAATTAGAATAAATTTTATTGATCGTTATTATTTTCAACTACATAAATCATCGATTTTGAGTTGGACTGTTTTGAAATCATTATGATCTGAGGTACCTGATATCCATTTCCTAATAGTTCCTAATTCATTGATTTCCTTTTTTTGATCTTGTGGGTATTATTTGTGACATAAGTATTTTGATCATTTTTAAGTCATGGGATATTTCCCAATGTAAATTTGATTGTCATGATTGTCTATAAATTCCGGTTTTAAGATTTATTGTATCTATATAAAAACGTAGAAGTAATAATATTATTAGTATTAGTAATAGTATAATTGTTGCTGGTGAAAATAAAATTTTGAATTTAACCGTCTTAATTTGAATGCGTTATACTCGAATTACCCTGTATTCCAATTTCAGTTCATCTTATAAAAACGTTGATTAACACTTATAATTTTCATTCTGTTATTGTCTCTATAATCGTTGATGTGAGCAGAAATACAATTTAATAAACGTACCGTCGAAAAAGCACCGCCGCACAAACAAAATAAATTTATAATAAATATCGCCGATCTCAAAAAGAAGTGTTTCATTGAAGTATTTAAGTCTTACACATAATATTTTTATTAAATTTTGAAGTTGCTTATGTCTCTAATTCTATTCGAAATATTGCAAAAATTGTGAAATTCAATTAGCGAAGTGCGCAAAAGAGATCATATAGTGGCACTCTTCATTTTTGTATGAAGCCGTAAATGGTATTGACACGCGGAAAGAAAAACTGATGGAAAAAATGGATCAAGCCCACAGTTCGACTACTATGGGCAGCTATTCATCGACTTCTGGTGCCGCACAGGGTGGCATCTATGGCCTGGCGTCCTCATCTGGAGGACTGCATCCTGGAATGGCTGCTACTATGGGCAGCTATTCAATGACTTCTGGTGCCGCACAGGGCGGCATCTATGGCCTGCCGTCCTCATCTGGAGGATTACATCCTGGAATAGCTGCTACTATGGGCAGCTATACATCGACTTCTGATGCCGCACAGGGCGGCATCTATGGCCTGGCGTCCTCATCTGGAGGATTGCATCCTGGAATGGCTGCTACTATGGGCAGCTATACATCGACTTCTGGTGCCGCACAGGGCGGCATTCATGGCCTGGCGTCCTCACACGGAGGACAGCGTCCCGATGCAGCTACTTTGAGCAGATATTCTTCGACTTCTGGAGCCGCACAGAGCTATTTACATGGCCTGAAACTTGCACAAGGAGGACTTCATCCCACCGCTAAATCTGACACCACACAATTCAACTTTCGAAATGACGATATAAAGGGTGAGTCTGTTTTTGAATATGCAGGGTCTCGGGGCTGTGGCGCATTCGAGATGGGTAATAGTCAGAGTTTTTCGAAGGGAAAAATAATAGACCTGCCTAATTTCCACGGACTACCAGAAGACTGGCCAATATTTAGTAGTATGTTGGTTGAGACAACTCTCGCGTACAAGTACTCAGATTTGGAAAATCTACTCCGACTGCAGAAGAGTTTAAAAGGTGTTGCTAGGGAAGAGGTGGCAATGCTAATAAATCCAGTAAACGTTGATCATATTATGAAGCGCCAACAATTTAAGTATGGACAATCAGAACTGCTAGTTAGGAGTCAGTTAGAAAAGGTCTCTGAAATACAGCAGATCTCAGAAAATAACCTGGACAAAATTATACCATTTGCAGCAAAGGTGTCAAAACTGATCATATTTCGGAAATCTGCTAACGCTTTGCAGCATCTGCAAAACCCTGTCCTATTAAGTGACCTTATAAGCAAGCTACCCATGCAAACACCTATAGAGTGGACAACATATGCATCAGGTATCCAACCTTATGCTGATCTAGGACATTTTGATTCATGGATAGGTAAAATTGCAATGGATATATCACAAGCTTCTCTTACAACTGCATCAAGTAAATCAAACTCCAGACATGAGAAAGGATCGAATCAAAAGATGGTGATGCAGATAACCAAGGAGTCGTCTAAGGATACAAGGAAAATAAAATGCTATGAATGCCAAGGGCAACATATTTTTGAGGACTGTGAAAAATTTACCAAGAGTGACGTAAATAATAGGTGGTTGATGGTGAGGAAACTAAAAGTGTGCTTTGGATGTCTTCGACAGGGGCACAACCTAAACGTGTGTAAGAAGAAACGTATTTGTAAGTACGAAAACTGCAAGTCGTTTCATAATCACATAAGAAGGATAAGAAACTTGTCGCTGTTAATAGTTTGACAGAAACAGTTCAAGATCCACAAGAAAGTAGTCCAGCAAATATCCTCACAGTCAGAAACAGCACATCGATGCTTTTATTTAAGGTGCTGCCAATTGAAGTCACTGGGCCAAATAGATCAATTGTCAAAGTATTTGCCTTTATAGACGAAGGATCCTCTGCATCATTAATAGATGCAGATTTGGCAGAAAAGCTTGGTGTGACTGGAGACGCACACAAAATGACACTCAACTGGATAAGAAATCACAAAAAAGTAATTCCATCGATAAAATGTCAACTTAAGGTACGAAATGTAGAAGGTGAAGCAAATTGGTTTCCCTTAACAGGTGGCACAGTTCCGTCTTTGGAACTACCTGTACAATCACTTGATATTGAATCCCTTAATTACAAATATACAAAATTAAAGAGCTATTTTCCAAAGTTCTTAGCTTCAGATATCAAAAAGGAGCTTCACATACTCACGCAAGTGAGCAGGCATTTGCCGCAGTGGCTTATTGGCGAATTATTATATATCTGGCGACATTATTGAAACTTCCTTCGTTGCAGGAAAAACTAAAAGTCATGATATTGGCATTGAAAGAACTGTGTTCTGGTCGGATTCAAGGACAGTGCTCGCCTGGATTTGTTCTGACCACATGCAGTACAAACAGTTTGTGGCATGCCGTATAGCAGAAATTCTGGACACAACAAAGGAAAATGAATGGCGGTGGGTCCCAACTCTCTTAAACCCAGCTGATAAAGCGACGCGAACTACCAAGTGTCAAGAATATGATCCGCAAACTGTGTGGACTTTAGGCCCATTATTCCTGAAAGAACAGGAATCCGCCTGGCCAACAATCGATAAAACGATCCTATTATCAGATGACTCAAAAGAAAAGCGCAAGATTGTCCTGACAATGGCAATAGAACCACTAATAGACCTTGGTCGTTGTTCAAACTTTATGTGCTTAAAGCGAACGATGGGTTGGATGCTCAAATTCATTGGAAACATCCGAAAGAACGCAAAGAAAGTTAAAGTTGAAATTTCCTTCAAAGAATTGGTCAATGCTGAGAAAACATTATGTAAGCTAGTACAGCAACACACATATTTTGAAGAAATAAGCGCTCTTCGGCAAATTCTTTTATTTCTAAATGTAGCCCAATATATTCATTGTCACCCGGTCTAAATGAAGATGGACCCAGAGGAGTCTGGAAGAAGGGCCTTGTTACCCAAACGTTTAAGGCTAAATATGGTCAAATCCGAATTGTTGAAGTTCAGACCTCAACTGGTTCTCTTAAAAGCCCTATATCTAAGCTAGCGATTCTTGACATTCTAGGTAAAACGACTTAAGAGTTTTACGGTGAGGGGAAAATTTTGAATTTAACCGTCTTAATTTGAATGCGTTACACTCGAATTACCCTGTATTCCAATTTCCGTTCATCTTATAAAAACTTTGATTAACACTTATAATTTTCATTCTGTCATTGTCTCTATAATCGTTGATGTGAGCAGAAATACAATTTAATAAACGTACCGTAGAAAAAGCACCGCCGCACAAACAAAATAAATTTATAATAAATATCGCTGATCTCAAAGAGAACTGTTTCATTAAAGTATTTAGGTCTTACACATAACAATATTAATATATTAGTTATAAGAAATAAGTCTGCGTACATTTTTGCTATTTTGTAAATATCCTTGTTTGAATAAACCATAATATCGGATTTATTTCTAGCTACCACTAATATTATTTATGTTCATGTTCAATTTTATTGAATAATGTATCATAGGTTTTTGTGCTGCTCTAATTATAATTTTAGAATAATTAACCAAATTAAGTTAGTCTTTAATGCAGAGAGAAATTTATGTTAACGTAGAGTGTGCCGTTTCTATTTCTCCGTTGCACGTACTATATCGAGGATCCACAAAGAATAAATAAATGACTTCGTGCAAATGATTTTAATTGGGCTGAATATCAAAATATTGCAAAATATCTTAATTTTTTTTTTGTAATTTGGTTTTTGGCGACCTTTGATGTATGTTTAATTTTTGAGTTTTTCCGGCTCGAGGTCAACAATTAAAAATTTTAAATAAAAGTTTCAAATTTATTTTTTTATTTTTTCCAATATATTTCGGTTGCACTTCGGCAACCGTCTTCAGGGCAACTATAATCAACATAAAAACACATAAAATACCATAAATTTAGACAATGAAAAAAAAAAACAGCTTTTAAAATTATTACACCTACATAATTTTGCACGTCTGCACCGTCGGACGTGGAGATTAATACTAGTTGTTATTAAGTAAGTGTCTGTAAATGTGAGCGCAATTTTCAACGTCTGTTTTGAGTTCAGTCTTATGTTTGTGGGTGTGTTTGTTACATGTAACATTTCTATGGTAAAGCGTTTTTTGTAATGTTGTTCTTGTTCCAAAATAGTCGGCTTTACAGCGGGCCATAAGTGCTTTTTTTGTATCTTAGCTTGGTGTCTTAATTTGAAGTCTGATCTGTGTTGTGATATTCAAGTTTTTAGTTTGGATTTAGTTGTCCCTACATATATACTGTCACATTTTTCATTTGTATCTCCATTGCATGGTATTTTATATACAACATTGTTGTATATTTTTGTCCGAAATGGCTAGCATCCGTTGTATACAACCTACTGCTATGATTAATGAATTTCAGGGTGTTTTGAGTTAAAGTTGATGATTCGTCCTGATGCTGTTGGTTTTCTATACCACTTTAGTTTTAGAATGTTCCGTTGAGTCCAAATAAGCTGGTCCTCCATCTTCTTCCTGTTCCATTGTGAATTTTATATTTTTATTGAAATAGTTTAAAGTGTCAAGTGTGTTTTGTATTTCGTCTTCTTTTACTATTGCGAATAAATCATCCACATACTTCGTCAAAAGTCTTGGTTTATGTCCTAGTTTTTTCAAAGTGAGTCTAATATCTTTTCCATTACTATGTCTGCCATTATTGGTGAAGCAGGGGATACCATCGGCATTATTTTTAGTTGTGTGTATATATCTGTTATCTTGTATGCAAAATTGTACTATGTCCATAAACATTTTTTTCCGCATATTTGTATGTTATTTTATTTTTATATAGTGCAAGGTCTATAGGTATGCTGGGAAATAGTGAGACTACATCAAATGATATTAATTTTTTATCATCACAGATGTACGTAATGTTGATTCTTTCTTTAAATTATACTGATTTTTTGATGTTGTTGCTAGAGTCTATGGTGATGAATATATTTACAAAGTCCGTGTGATGGTGATTTAATAGATGAGAATATGGGTCTTAATGGAGTCCCTTCCTTGTGTATTTTTGATAGTCCGTTTATGCGTGGTGGTTGTCGTGACTAACTCATTCCTTTCGCTCCGTGAAATAAGTCCTTCTGTGAATAGATTATCCGCTAATTCATTGTTTTTTGTTTGAAGTTTTCTGTATTTAGATTATTTAGAATTTCTTTCTTTCTAAAAATTTTAAAAACGAATTTATGCGTTGTGTAACGAACTGATTTTTATGGTCTGCTTGCTACGAGTATCGTGCGACTAGCTCAGAAGACTTGTGTTGTTCGTCCCACCAAATTTATATAAACGTGACCGCCCGATTGTCTAGTGAGAACGCACAGAATGTTAGGATGTTTTTATTAGGATCTTTAATCGCCGAATTGTCCCTCGGCCTGGGACTAATGGCGACAGATGGTTGTCTCAATGCCTTCCCTGGTGAATTGTGGGTGTTCCACCGTCGTTCTCCGATGTCTCGTTGCTCGCTGGTCCGGAACGAATCCGTTGTCTTTGGCGTCGGGGCTATGAGGATCTAGGGATGCGTTACCGTTCCCAGACTAAGGTAAACAGGCACTGGGCTCTCAAAGCATACGCCTTTCGCAGCCACAGCCTCCTGCCCCTGGATCTGTCCCGGCCGGTCACACCAGACGCTTACACATTTTCTACCTGACGGTTCAGGCATACGCCGGAAGGCCGCCAATGCAGTCCCTGTGGCAGGACGCTAGGTTCAAGACGAACGCTTCCGCCCTCGCCTCTCAGCCATAGACTGGATACGTCGGAGTATGCCTTGGTTGCTGCTGGGCCTGCGACGACTGCTCGTCGTTTCTTGTGTCCTTGCGCTGCCCACGGCGCGACCTCCTGACTCCGTTGTCCGCGTGCTCTTGTGAAACTGGGTGCAGCAGGTCTTTGGCTCTCGGGATTTGGTCCTGGCTTTGCCACCGTTTGAGACGATTCACCGTGCTTCGACCAGGATCTTTTACGCTTTATGTTGTCATATGTGATCCATTTTTCAACACCAGTGACTAACCAATCCAGAAATGAGTCGAGTTTATTACGGTGCAACAAATATTGGCAGATTGATACACGGTCGAAAAGGTTTTTTTGGGTTAACTCATGAGGCACCCATACATCGAGCTTTTTTGTTAAATTTTTCGACTTTAAATGCCTATGGACGGTTTCCATGCTTAGTTGCAGCTCCTCTGCGATGGTTCTAATAGTCACATGACGATCTCGATCCACTATTTCCATGATTTTATTCGTATCAACGGTCACTGGTCGTCCGTAAGGCTTGGGTGTTTCGGTATCAAAATTCCCACTTCGGAATCGCCTAAACCACTGTTCGGCGGTTCGAATCGAAAGTTTGTTATCTCCTAAGACCGCAATAATCTGTCTGCGAGATTCCGCAGCAGTTTTTCCCTGTGCGAAATAAAATTATACGATACGATATATTTGATACGATTATATTTGACTTCACAAGCGAAGCGCGAAATTCGAATGTAAAAACCTGTATGTTATTACCAAACAACCTAATATTTAAAGACCACAAGGACCACTTTTCCTTTTTAACTAGTCGAGTTAACCAGGATCCCCTGAAACAATATTTGCGTATGTTTGCGCAGAAGGCGGTAGCTGTAGAAACCCTTCAGTTAAATAATTTAATATAATAATTGCCAAACTGATAACTTTGCACATTTTAAAATTCTCACAAAAGTCGAATTGTGAAGCTGATGGGTGACGTTATGTTGCCAGTAGACTTTGATTCAATTATATATCAGCCTTGCATTGAAAAGAAGAAATGCAGCGCCAGGAATATTCTGAAATTGTACAAGGTAATGAGAGGTACTTTGACAAAAATATGTAGACTTTTTTGTGCAATGATGTACTCATTGAATTAACCTCAAGCAGATATTTTGTTGGATATATTGCAAAGGGATCCAGTTGCGATAAATGCAGATCCTTCCTCATAAAAGAGACCGAGGACTTAACAGCTCCATCAGAGCTTTTTATACATCCTTTAAATATATTGAATTTAAATATAGTTCGCTTCGTTTTTGTTTAACAATCATAGTATATTCAAATCTATTAAACTTTATTGAAATATTTTTAAATTTAATCAAACAGTATTATATGTATTGTAGTAAAAGTTATATTTTTATCTTTAATTTAAATATGTAAAACGAAACTATAAATTAAATATGCCGATATTCGTTTTTAAGGTATATAAAAAAATTGTACATCAAGCTTCATGGTCATATATATATAAATTCAATTTAAATAAACATCTTGAGAGAGCGGAATTTTCGTCGCCACCAAAAACAAGCTTGCAAAACCATTGTATGGCCGATACGCATCTTAGAGATTATATTGGTCTTTGTTAAAACCAATGAAGTTTGGCAAATCACAATTGCAAAAAAACTTCTCTAATCGTAACATTGGGGAGTTTCAAACGCTATGCTTCCATCCCGAAACTAGCAAGTTCTATCATAGTCGGGTTCACTCTACAGTGAGTACAAGTGTGATAAAAGTTAAGTTGAAAAAATCGTTGTGTTATAACTTGGCTTCTGTTGCTTACTGATTTGCTGCTTGTCTACTGATCTCGATGTATTGACTCCTTGTGATCGACTGATCCCGCTGCCTGCGCTTGGCCTGCTTATATAGGCCGGCGCATCCAGTTAATTCTCGCCTTCTCCTTTTTGGACTTTGCGCACGGCACTACAATAGGATCATAGTCCGCAGTCTTCTACCATTATTCCTTCTCTCCAAACTCACTCTCTCCTCGTTCTCTCCAAACTCTCACCAGCTGCATTCTCCAAACTCTCTCCAGCTGTATTCTCCAAATTCCCTATTATTTTGGAGTTATTTAACTCCTCACAGTTGGTTTTTTGTTCTGAATGCACAACATCTTGTTTTCTTCGAGGCGTTGACGGAGATTGCTTGTATCTCACTTAATTTTAAATATTTTATTTTATTTTTTGTTCCTGGTTTATACGTTATTTTTGGTAAATAACTTTCAATGAAAGAATACCATCTTTTCATATCAATATTTGGGTTTTCTTCAGAAAAAGAGAAGGAAAAAGGTTCATGATTTGTGTAGATCTCAATGTTGCTAACTCCATGTAAATAATTTCACAGATTTTTGAAAGCCCATACTATGGGTAAAAATTCCTTCTTATTAGTAGCATATAACTTCACTTTTTTTAAGTGTTTTTGAAAACAAGGTAATCGGGTTTCCTTTCTGAGAAAGAACAGCACCGATAGCTAAATCCGACGCATCAATTGTTAAAGTGAATTTCTTATTATACTCGTGTTGAACTAACTCTATTGGTGCGATTAAATTATGCTTGAGCTCTTACATTTGATTTATCCAACTCTAAAGAAGTTTTACATCATTCTTTTTTTGATACTTTTCCATTTTGATATATATGTGGGAAAAAAAGGAAAACAAAAAGTGGTCATGTCTACAACTGTTCTGAATAATCATAATTAGACTTATTTTAGTTTATTTACGTTAACATTACCTTTACATTATTTTAAATCTGTTGACGTAAGCTTATTCATTAAAGTCTGAGTGTGGGTAATTGCGCAGCAGCATTGTTCATCAAGGAGGCGTTTTACGCAGAGCACTTCACTGGCAGATCGTGTACACCTGAGAGGTGTAGCAAGGTGCGCATCGTGCGCAAAGGTCCTGCAAGAAGGAAGGAGACATCAAAACTTGACTTTGGAAAAGCGGAAATCTGGTGAAAAAGCCTGGAAAAACAGCGTCAGCGTGGGCACAGGGTTGTAACGAACTGATTTTTTATTTGTCTGCTCGCTACGGGTATCGTGCGGCTAGCTCAGAAGATGTGTGTTGTTCGTCCCACCAAATTTATATAAACGTGAAAGCCCGATTATCTAGTGAGAACGCACAGAATTTTAGGGTGCTTGTATTAGGATCTTTATTCGCCGACTTGTCCCTCGGCCTGGGACTAATGGTGACAGATGGTTGTCTCAACTCCTTCCTTAAAGACTTGTGGTCGTTCCACCGTCGTTCTCCGCTTCCTCGCTGCTCGCTGCTCCGGAACGCCTCCGCTGTTGCTGGCTTCGGGGCTATGAGGGTCTAGGGATGCGTCACCGTTCCCAGACTAGGGTGAACAAGCACCGGGCTCTCAAAGCGTACGCCTTTCGCAGCCACAGCCTCCTGTCCCTGGATCTGTCCCGGTCGCACCAGACGCCTACACAGTTTCCACCTGACGGTTCAAGCATACGCCGGAAGGCCGCCAATGCAGTCCCTGTGGCAGGTCGCTAGGTTCAAGACGAACGCTTCCGCCCTCGCCTCTTAGCCGTGGACTGGATGTGTTGTAATATGGCTTGGTTGCCGCTGGGCCTGCGATTGACTGATCGTCGCTCCTCGTGTCCTCAATGCCCTTGCTCTGCTCACGGTGCGAAGTCCTGGCGGAGCGGTCTGCGTGCTCTAGTGAGACTAGGTGCAGCGGGTCTTTGGCTCTCGAGATTCGGTCAGTGTCCTGTCTAGGACTCTGGTGGTGAATTACCGTGCTCTCGACGCATACGCCTCTCGAGACACCCGTGGTTCAGACGCGCGTCCTTCGTGGCTAGTCGCACCAGGACCTGCACAATTCTCGCCTGTCGATTCAGGCGTACGCCGGAATTCGACAAGGCAATTGCTTTCGCACGGCCGGTAGTTCTGGACAACTTCCCTTTCGAGCCCACGGTTCTTTGTCGAAGGACTCTTTCTATTCACTTCCGTCGGACTCGCCGAGCAATACGCCAAGCTCACGTCGCGCCAAGAATTAGAACAAAGCGCCTGGACTTAACCGCGTGATGCCTCAAGGACCTCAGCTACCTGTTTCTCAGCTCGGCGACTTCAACTCTAAGTCCCGAACGTCTTGACGTAGCGATCTTGCTCCTCTTGACTCGGCGCGGCTCTGCTTCCTCCTGATGTCGACTCGACTTGTTTTCCTCACTGATGTGCTGCTTGTCTACTGATCTTGCTGGATTGACTCCTTGTGATCGACTGATCCCGCTTCCTGCGCTCGGCCCGCTTATATAGGCCGGCGTATCCCGATAAATCTCGGCTTCTCCTTTTTCGGTTTTGCGCACGGCACCACACTCTGTCCAAAGTCCGTCGCCTTCTACCGTTACACGTTCTCTCCAAACTCTCTCCGGCCGAACTCTCCAAACTCTCACCAGCTTTATCCTCCAAACTCTCACCAGCTGTATTCTCCAAACTCTCACCAGCTGTATTTCTCCAAACTCTCATTTATTTGTGAGGAGTTATTTAACTCCTCACAGGGTGTGTCGTGTCAAAGAAGGAAGGAAGGACCGAATCAATAAGCGTGAGCTTAGTGTGTGTATTGTTCGCAGAAGTGGAGAGTGAGCGAACTGTATCAATATTCACTTAAAAAAGTGAACAGTTATATGCTACTAATAAGAAGGAATTTTTACCCATAGTATGGGCTTTCAAAAATCTGTGAAATTATTTACATGGAGTTAGCAACATTGAGATCTACACAAATCATGAACCTTTTTCCTTCTCTTTTTCTGAAGAAAACCCAAATATTGATATGAAAAGATGGTATTCTTTCATTGAAAGTTATTTACCAAAAATAACGTATAAACCAGGAACAAAAAATCTTGTTGCAGATGGCTTATCAAGGTTTCAAATAAAATATTTAAAATTAAGTGAGATACAAGCAATCTCCGTCAACGCCTCGAAGAAAACAAGATGTTGTGCATTCAGAAAAAAAAACCAACTGTGAGGAGTTAAATAACTCCTCAAAATAATAGGGAATTTGGAGAATACAGCTGGAGAGAGTTTGGAGAATGCAGCTGGTGAGAGTTTGGAGAGAACGAGGAGAGAGTGAGTTTGGAGAGAAGGAATAACGGTAGAAGACTGCGGACTTTGATCCTATTGTAGTGCCGTGCGCAAAGTCCAAAAAGGAGAAGGCGAGAATTAACTGGATGCGCCGGCCTATATAAGCAGGCCAAGCGCAGGCAGCGGGATCAGTCGATCACAAGGAGTCAATCCATCGAGATCAGTAGACAAGCAGCAAATCAGTAAACAACAGAAGCCAAGTTATAACACAACGATTTATTCAACTTAACTTTTATCACACTTGTACTCACTGTAGAGTGAACCCAACTATGATAGAACGTGCTAGTTTCGGGATGGAAGCATAGCGTTTGAAACTCCCCAATGTTACGATTAGAGACTGATCCCGCTTCCTGCGCTCGGCCCGCTTATATAGGCCGGCGTATCCCGTTAATTCTCGGCTTCTCCTTTTTCGGTTTTGCGCACGGCACCACACTCGGTCCAAAGTCCGTCGCCTTCTACCGTTACACGTTCTCTCCAAACTCTCTCCGGCCGAACTCTCCAAACTCTCACCAGCTGTATTCCTCCAAACTCTCACCAGCTGTATTCTCCAAACTCTCACCAGCTGTATTTCTCCAAACTCTCATTTATTTGTGAGGAGTTATTTAACTCCTTATCTCCTTTGAATGTCCCGCATAACATTGCCAAAATTCAGCAAGAGAATCGTAGATCCTTCAACAAGAAGCGTAAGAAGGAGTTACCTTACAAATTAAACGAGCTCGTTGCTATAAAGCGCACGCAGTATGGCACCGGCTTAAAGTTGAAGCAAAAGTTCTTTGGACCTTACAAAATTGTCAGGACTTTGCCTCACGGCCGATATGATGTGGAAAAAGTTGGTGACCATGAAGGTCCAGGGAAAACATCAACCGTTGCTGAATATATGAAGAAATTGAACTCTCAATCTGAATCTGCAGAAGAACCATCATTCGAGCCGAATGATAATTCAGGATGGCCGATTGTGGGAAAAGAAAGGAAAACAAGAAGTGGTCATGTCTAACACTGTTCTGAATAATCATATTAGACTTATTTTAGTTTATTTACGAAGTATTCGCTTTTGCTTTCTGTATTTCCGAGAGAGATTATGTTTAACCACAAAACCCTTTGATTTTTCCATTTCAAATAAAAATCATTAAATTATATTTGGAGTTGAACCAATCACTGGCGATCCTACATACAAGTATATTTGAATATTTTGTAAAAGATTTCGCAATTTTGAGTAATTTTTGGAAAAATTTTAAAAATTTTAAATAAAATGAAACAAAAAAATTTAATTAAATAATATACAATAAAATAAAATAAAGTTTAAATTTAATTTCATTGTGTTTTATTTAGTTGTATTTTATTTTATTTCATTGTAATGTTATTTTATTTTTATTTCATTTAATTTTCTCTCTGTGTTGTGCTTGTTTTTTTTTTTTAATCTGATCCTCGCGTTTCTGTTTTACTGTTCCACGTTCCAGTTCATTTCAGATCGTCAATTCGTTATCGTTGTTTCCTTTGTCCGCTCCCTAACCTTCTCTTCTTCTGTTAGACGCAATGGCAATTTTTCAACCTGCGCGTGGTTTGAAATGTTGTTCAGGGTAAGTACCCAAACTTACAGCACGTGTGACTTACGTGCATATAGTGACATATTCAAATATTCATACCAAGAAATAAGAATATTTAATGTAAGCAATCCACATCCGGAGCTGGCGATGCCGCTCTTCAGTAACATAAACAATTATTGCAATGACTAAGTTTCGCGCCCTAAGTGGCACTCTCACACTCAAATTTTTTAATACAATCAAAATCCCAAGCGGGCAATCTCGCTCCCAAATTTATGTAGCCAAAGGGCAGCACAAGAACGATTTTTGTCACAAGAATTTAGTCTTAAGCCAATCTTCAATCAATAAAATCTCAGAACCGCATTTAATTGTGTTTTTATTCAAAGTTCGGCGTTGGTCTTAACCCAAACGGCGAATCATTTATTGTACTCTAACTAAAGAATTTCACTGGACCAGTCGGTGGTATACAAAAAGTATCCGAACTAAATTTTATAATCCAACACATTTTAAAAGCCTTCAACTTGGATTATAATTTCAATTCGGTTGTCCAAAAAAAAATGGAAGAAATATAAAAAAATTTGTAGTTATTGGATTAATCGATTAATCTTCTATAACACAAGGATTTTTTCAACTTAACTTTCATCACACTTTTACTCACTGGAGAGTGAACCCGACTATGATAGGACTTGCTAGTTTCGGGATGGAAGCATAGCGTTTGAAACTCCCCATTGTTACGAGTAGAGAAGCTTTTTTGCAATTGTGAGTTGCCAAACTTCATTGGTTTTAACAAAGACCAATATTATCTCTAAGATGCGTATCGGCCATACATTGGTTTTGCAATATGCAGCTTGTTTTTTGGTGGCGACGAAAATTCCGCTCTCTCCGCTCGCACAAAGTTGAGAGCGTAAAAATCTAAAAATAGAATTGCACGAATAAGGAAGTGCGTATGTGTGCGTACTTGTTTGAGAAGAAGATTTTCGGCCAGAAATCATTTCGGGACTAAGAAACTAATTGTGTGTTAAAAAAACTGCTATGATTGAACAGGATGTTTATTTAAATTGAATTTATATATATATGGCAATGAAGATTGATGTACAATTTTTTTATATACCTTAAAAACGAATATCGGCATATTTAATTCATAGTTTCGTTTTACATAATTAAATTAAAGATAATAATATAACTTTTATTACAAAACATATAAAACTGTTTGAATAAATTTAAAAATATTTCAATAAAGTTTAATAGATGTGAATATACTATGATTGTTAAACAAAAACGCAGCGAACTATATTTAAATTGAATATATTTAAAGGATATTTAATTAAATATATCCCTTGAGTAGTTTTTTTCACGTATAACAAGAGAGAACGCTATAGTCGGGTCCCCGACTATCAGATACCCGTTACTCAGGTAAAAGGAGTGCGAGGGAGATGGAGATAGAAACTTTGATCACGCATAACTTTTTAACGAATGGTCCGATTTGAAAAATTTCTTCTACATTTCGATAGGTATTGATAAACACAATAAAACTGCATTTTTACTTTTCCGAAATATTTAAAATTTTAAAATCGTATATAAGCGATTGTGGGCGTTAAAGGGGGCGTGGCACCTTTTTGAAACAAACTTGCGCTGCGTAGGAACTCCTAGAATCTGCATGCAAATTGCCAATCTTCTAGCTTTTATAGTTTCCGAGATCTCAGCGTTCATACGGACAGACAGACAGACGGACAGACGGACAGACGGACACGGCTAGATCGACTCGGCTAGTCATCCTGAACAAGAATATATATACTTTATAGGGTCGGAAACGCTTCCTTCTAGCTGTTACATACTTTTGCACGAATACAATATCCCCTTTTTACTTCGAGTAACGGGTATAAAAAGCTCTGATGGAGCTGTTAAGTCCTCGGTCTCTTTTATACGGAAGGATCTGCATTTATCGCATCTGGATCCCTTTGCAATATATCCAACAAAATATCTGCTCGAGGTCCATTCTATGGGTACATCTGTTCGCGCACTTTGCGTTTTTATCCTCAGTTGATATAACCATGTCCGTCTGTCCGTCTGTCTGTTTCGACGCGAACTTGTCTCTCAGTTTTAAAGATATCGAATTGAAACTTTGCACACACCCTTCTTTCCTTTGCACGCAGTATATTAGTCGGAACGGCCGGGATCGGCCGACTATATCCTATAGCTCCCATATAACGATAGGAAATACCATAACTTTGGTGTTTTTAAAGTTGGGATTTTCTATAAGTTTTATATTTGGCCAATCAATCCGACCTACCAAATTTTATAGAGAACGGCCGACTATATCCTATAGCTGCCATATAATTGAACGATTGAAAATGCCATAACTTTGGTGTTTTTAAAGTTAGGAAGTTGGGATTTTTATGAGTATTTAGAATGCATTATATGAATAATTTTGGAGAATATTATTTACAGAATATTCTGCAAGGGTATATCAACTTCGGCTCCGCCCGAAGTTAGCTTTCCTTTCTTGTTTTTTGGTTAATTTGTTGAATAGTGTAAGGCGGGAGCGGGAGCGCAATAAAGATCTAATCGCTCTCGCGAATTCGCCCCGTTTCTCGCCCCCGTCGTTAAGTTAGGCTTAAGCATTTTTATACCCTTGCAGAGGGTATTATAATTTTGGTCAAAAGTGTGCAACGCAGTGAAGGAGAAATCTCCGACCCTATAAAGTATATATATTCTAGATCAGGATCACCTCCTGAGTTGATATAAGCATGTCCGTCTGTCCGTCTGTCTGTTTCTACGCAAACTAGTCTCTCAGTTTTAAAGATATAGAATTGAAACTTTGCACACACCTTTCTTTCCTTTGCACGCGGTATATAAGTCGGAACGGCCGGGATCGGCCGACTATATCCTATAGCTGCCATATAACTGAACGATAGGAAATGCCATAACTCTGGTGTTTGTAGAGTTATGAAGTAGTGATTTTCTATAGCTTTTTTATTTGGCTAATCAATTCGACCTACCAAATTTCATAAGGATCGGCCGACTATATCCTATAGCTCCCATATAACGATAGGAAATACCATAACTTTGGTGTTTTTAAAGTTAGGACGTTGGGATTTTCTATGGGTTTTATATTTGGCCAATCAATCCGACCTACAAAATTTTATAGGGATCAGCCGACTATATCCTATAGCTGCCATATAACTGAACGATTGAAAATGCCATAACTTTGGTGTTTTTAAAGTTAGGAAGTTGGGATTTTTATGAGTGTTAAGAATGCATCATATGAAAAATATTGGAAAATATTATTTACAGAATATTCTGTAAGGGTATATCAACTTCGGCACCGCCCGGAGTTAGCTTTCCTTTCTTGTTTATATTGAAATTAAAAAGCCAGTGTTAAATCGAACTCGATCCAAACCCTTTCGTCTCTCTCTTCGTCGTTATTAAAATCGTCAAAGATCCATCAAGTCGCGTTTTTATTAATACAAAGAAGTATTAAGTTTTTTCATGGTGACACCGACGTGATATTTGGATTCTTCGCGATCTTAATTTTCACCAAAAAATAAACACAAAAACTCGCGTCGGTACGGCAACCAATTTTTCATTTTCTTTTGGAACTGCGTTGGAAGTCTGCTGACCCCTTTCCTTCTGTTGTTGAAATGGAAAAAAGGAAGTCTCAAGCCCAAAATTGGCCAAGCAGGTATAGAGTGCGAAAAGTTGAAAGCTAATCTGTGGCGTTTTTTTTTAATTGTGTTTTGGCCCATCTTTCAACTTTTTGCATTAGTGTGAAAAATTTGGTAGATAGCGAGCATTCTAACCAAGAAATAAATAAAACTTGCATGTACTAACGATTAAATCATCCTCCGTTAGCATTGCGTTGAGCACCGCCAGCCCTACACACATACACACGCACACAGACAACGCAGCCCGTTCTTTCGAGTTCTCTTTCGTCGTTTTCGATCGCTGGAACGGTGCAAGCGTTGCCGCTTCATAAACGTTTGTTCGTTTTTTGGTGTTTGAGTTTGGCGTGTGCTCCCATACACTACGTGCACTCGGCATATTATAATTATTGAATTATTAAAATAAATTAGGATTCCTTGAAGTAATTCCTTAATTCCTTATTTCAGTTTAAATAATTCCCCTACACTGCTTGCGCTCAGTTTATTCCTCTCGTTGGTTATTATTATTTAAATTTAATAAATTTAAAAACAAAATTTTTTTTTGTACACACTTACATACATTAAAAAAAAAAAACAAAACTAAAAAAAATTAAATTTAAAAATCTTCAATACAAAAGAAAAAAAATGCCAAAATCAGAAAGAAACAGCTAGGAAATCGAAGAGTTGAAAAACCAACGAGATGGATATATGAGGAGTATAGAGCGAACGCAACGATATTTAAATGAGGGTCGATTCTCTTTAAATAAGGTTGAGTTAGAATGTCGATTAGAAATCCTAAATACGCACATCGAAAATGCTTCGCTTATACAAAATAAAATTGAAGCGAAAGATGGAGATGATGAGTACCGCTAAGAGCTTGAAGAGACTGCGATAATAGCAAAATCGTTGCTAGTTTCCCTAATTGCGGAAACAAAGCGTAAGAGCGTTGACAATTCCGCTCTGCCGCAACGCGCGGATGCCGTTTGCCGAGCGTCGCTCTTCCAACCTTCAGCGGAAAACATTCCGAATTTAAAAATTTTATAAGCCTTTTCGAAACTTTGGTTGACAAAGATGACACGCTGCACGATATCGAAAAATTCAACCATCTAATATCGTGTTTGGCTGGAGACGCGCTAGGAACAGTCAGGGCATTCCAAGTTACCGCGGATAATTATCCAAAAGCTCTGGCTAGCCTAAGGCGGGTGTACGATAATGATTGTTTAATTTTCTTTGACAATATATCGACACTGTTTAATCTGCCAAAGATTGCCCAGCCATCAGCTACCGCCTTGAGAAACCTGATCGACACAGTCACAGCGTTGTACGATTCTCTTTTGTCCATTGGGGATGACAAACGTATTACGAATGCCATCCTCATCCATCTAGTAATGGGCAAAGTCGATGCAGGAACTAAAAGAAAATGGGAAGAACTATTAGATTATACCTCGCTTCCCCTTTGGAGCGAGTGTGAGTCGGCCCTGAACAAGCGCTATCAGCATATAGTTGCCGAAGAAGCGTGTAAGCCAAAAATTGTTCAGCAGAGCCAGGCTTAGAAGAATGGGAACAGGAGTTTTTCGTTTGTTGCTGCCATGGACGACCGCGAAGTATGTGGGTTTTTTTTGCAACTCAGCAGAACATCAAGTAGGAAATTGCACTGCTTTTGCTGCCCTAACAGTTCAGCAAAGATTCGATTTCGCAAAAAAGGCTCCCTTGTGCATTAACTGCCTCCGTAAGGGCCACACGGTAAAAAGATGCAAATCGAAGAGATGCAGGGTGTGAAAGTCCTCACACCACACATTGCTGCACATTTATTCGCCATCAAATCTCGCGTGGCCACCTACTCCTCAGCCCACGCTCTTGCAGAATACTCCATCCACTTCGCATGTTTTGCATGCGACTGCATCGGATAGAGTTATTCTTGCCACAGCCATCGTGAGCGTCCAAACAAAAAGTGGCAAATTAGTTTTGGCTCGAGCGTTGCTCGATTCTGGTTCACAAGTAAATTTTGTGATCGACGAGCTCGCTCAGAGACTTCAGATTAAGAGAGAGGACGTGTGTTTAAGCTTGCGGGGCATTGGTGGAACTAATACTCAAGCAACCAAGAAAATACACACGATAGTCAAGTCGCGAGTGGGTAGCAGTCAATTGTCGTCCGAATTTTACATATTAAAAAATATTTCTGGTTATCATCCGGATCAAACGGTGAACACCAGCGGCTGGAGGGTGCCTGAAAATATTCAATTGGCAGATCCATTCTTCTTCAAGCCCCAAAAAATAGACATGCTTATAGGCGCAGACTCGTTCTTTGAACTATTGTCAGTCGGCCAGATAAAGCAAGGGCCTGAGTTTCCCATTTTGCAGAAAACAGTTCTCGGCTGGATAGTGTCAGGGAGATGTGCCTCAGAAAAAATAAGAAATTCTGAAAAGTTGGTACATCTCAGCTGCTAGGAGGAAGTGTTGGAGTCAATAGACACAACCCTGCAGAAATTTTGGTCTGTGGAGGACTTGCCGCCCAAGACCAAGGTCCATACTCCTGAGCAACACTTTGAGAAAATACTCAAAGATTTTCGTCTGGAAGATTTTCGGTTCGTCTGCCATTCAAATCTGACCCAAACACTCTTGGTTCATCATATGAAGTTGCGAAACGTAGATTTTTATCGCTTGAAAGAAGATTATCCAAAGAGCCTTCTTTAAAAAAGATGTATCGAGAATTCATGGAAGAATATGAAGCCATGGGCCACATGTCTTCCACTAACAATAAAATTCCAGACAGTCCGCACTATTTCATTCCGCACCAATGCGTGCTGCGACCTCAAAGCACCTCGACAAAGTTGAGAGTGGTATTCGACGCCTCGAGCCGTACATCGACGCAGGTCGCGTTGAATGACATCTTGATGGTTGGCCCCACCATTCAAGAGGAGCTGTATTCGACCCTTCTTCGGTTCAGACTGCACAAGTTTGCGCTTGCAGCAGACGTAAAAAAGATGTATCGTCAAGTAATGGTTGACGAAGCTGACCGAAACTTTCAGCTCATAGTGTGGAGACGAGATCCATCTGAGTCTCTAAAAACCTTCAAGCTGAACACCGTGACTTATGGAACTTCGCCAGCACCCTATCTGACGATTCGGTGTTTAATGCGGCTTGGAGAGATCGCGCAGGATTCGTGTCCAAAAGCCGCTAAGGTCATTCAGAATGACTTTTATGTTGACGATTTGTTGACTGGCGCCAGATGCGTTGAGGACCTGCTAAGCCTTCGAGACGAAGTTTCTCAGGTATTGCAAGAGGCAGGATTTGAATTGGCAAAGTGGTTTTCTAACTGCCCAGAGTTGTCCGCATCTGAAAGCGCTGTCATGCCGCTAACGGCAGACTTAGACGTAACTAAAACCTTTGGCGTGGTTTGGTTGCCGGGAAAGATTACTTTCAATTTCGGTTGGATGACTCTTTCCTGGATCTTCGTGCGACAAAACGAAACATACTGTCGGTGACTACCCGACTTTTCGATCCGCTTGGCCTATTGTGTCCTCTAGTGACTAGCGCAAAAATGTTGTTGCAGGAACTGTGGCTTCGAAAGTCAGACTGGGACGAGTCGCTGCCGATGCAACTGCAGACATCTTGGGAAGCCTTTAAGAGAACGATATTGCAGCTGCCCAAGATCAAGGTATCGCGATTCGTTCATACAGACGCCAAAGTCCCGGCAGAAATACATGGTTTCGCTGACGCTTCCATGCGAGCATATGGAGCGTGCATCTACGTTCGCACTAGTACCGCTGAAGGTTTAAAAGTATCTTTATTGACAGCAAAATCCAAAGTAGCTCCCCTCAAGACGAAAACTTTGCCTCGCCTTGAGTTGTGCGCAGCTCACCTTCTTGCGGATCTTTATAATCGTGTAAGACCATTGCTCAATTTTCCGATTACAAAAGTGTTCCTCTGGACGGATTCGGAGATCACTTTGCATTGGATCAAAACGCATCCTTCGTCGTTGTCAGTTTTTGTCTCAAACCGAGTGGCGGAGATTCAAGAGTGGTCGGAAAAAGCAATCTGGAGACATGTCCCCAGCGGACATTGTGTCACGGGGATGTAACGTTGAGGAACTTACTGCTTCCATTTGGTTCGCTGGGCCGTCGTTTTTGCTCGATGCAGAAAAAGATTGGCCTGTAAATCGACACTTCGAAGTACCTGCTGATGTCGTGTCGATGGAATTACGCAAATCAGCATTGGCGCTTGTGGTAATTCCAGAGCCCAATTATGTGCTTCAGAAAATAGAATCCTTTTCGTCGCACATATGGCTTCTAAGGGTTTTCGTGTGGGTCTTACGATTTATTCAAAGGTGTAAAAAAGTGTCGCAGCCCTTTGAAAAAAGTATAACACCAAGAGAACTGAATTTTGAGTTCGAGAAAATAGTGGAAGTGATCCAATCTCACGAGTTCAGTGACGACATGGGTAAAATTCGAAAAAATAAACCGGTAGCAACGAATATACAAAAACTAAGCCCTTTTCTTCAGGAGAAAAAAATAGATTGGTGTTCCTCGACATTGCTGCGAGTTGGGGGTCGGTTATTGAATGCTCCTATCCCGTACGAAGCCAAATTCCCGTTGTTGTTGTCGAAAGGCTCACAGTTTGGTAAAACATACGTGTCCTACCTGCACGTTACAAATTGTCATGCTGGCCCTCGAGCTCTTGTAAGTCTGTTGCGAGAAAAGATATGGTTGGTTAATGCGCAGGAAGTTTGCCGCAGAACAGTTCGTTCTTGCATTCGTTGCTTTCGGTGCAAGCCGCAACTCTTGAGGCAAATCATGGGGAACTTGCCATCAGACAGGCTTCGAGCTCTCCGCCCTTTTAATATCTGTGGTGTTGATTTTTGTGGCCCATTTAACAAAAAGTATCGTATCCGTGGCAAGCCACCGTACAAATCATACGTGGCATTGTTTGTATGTTTTGCGTCCAAAGCGGTCCACTTAGAGTTAGTGTCTGACCTCACCACTGATGCGTTTTTGTTGGCATTCCAAAGGTTCGTGAGTCGACGCGGGATTCCGGAGAAGGTGTGGTGCGACAACGCGACGAACTTCGTCGGAGCCGATCGCCACATGAGAGAGTTCCGGGCCCGTCTGGAGGAGCAGGGGGGCGGTATCGCAACATTCGCATCAAGAAAAGGATGGTCCTTGTGGTCTTTAAATATATCTTCGACAAGTCCAAACATAGCCTCAGTAGTTTGGAGCAAGCCATCAATACAATATATATTATTTCCATGGTATTTAATGTTCCTTAGGTATTCCTGCATTTCCTTCAGTTTATTCCAAACAATATTGTTAATTTAAAGTGCAGTTTTCATGGTATTTTTGTCAGTTAGTATTCTGCTATTCAGGCAATCAAAGTAATCATTAACTTTTTGGACAAATATAGCAGTAGAGGCTGCCACTTCGGAACTATTTCGATGGAATTGCCTGTTTTGGTTACAAGTTTTAATTCCCGCTGCAACAGTATGACTAAATGCTTGGGTTGCCAAACATACCCGCATTTCCTCAAATCTATTTGGGTAAACGTGACTTCTTGTTAATTTAGTCATTCCCGTAACAGAGCCCTGTTCTAATTCGACATCAAAGTCAACTAGTGCGTCAGGGGTTTCAAATTGAGCTTTCAGGAAATTATTCCTTGTAGATTTGAAAAGATGCGGAATGTCATAAAACATATAATATTTTTAATAATTGAAACTGAAGTAAGGCTTCTCATTAGTGAATTCAAGTACATTTTCTATTGTTACCTCCTTGATCATACACAACACCCCTTACTTAAATAAGGCTTTTCAAACATTCGCATTTTATATTTGTTTCGGGTATGAAATAGTTTAATATAAACTTCCATTTTTTTTAAATACCCCGTATAACAAATACGAAAATGTGGCTTCCCATTTTATTAGAGCGGTCAAGTATGTGCTCTAAGCCATCAATTATATCAACAGACACATTATATGTTAAGTTTTTCTTTCTTTATTGCAACTTCATCACAAGTTAATACGCATTCTTTATCCGGTTCAGTCATTTCCTTAATAGTATCTTTAAGGGCTGAATACAGACATTCGTTGTCTCCCGGCTGTAATTTTTTTATGCTGTTCCACTTTTGTGAAGATGATGGACTCGGAAGATTTAATTCTAATGAGTCTCTTAAAAACATATATGTTGAAGTGGACCTGTAACATTACACTGTAACAAGAACAATTTTTCGGAATCACTCCATTTCATATTTGTTCCCTTTTTATACCCGTTACTCGTAGAGTAAAAGGGTATATTGTATTCGTGCAAAAGTATGTAACAGGTAGAAGGAAGCGTTTCCGACCCTATAAAGAATATATATTCTTGTTCAAGATCACTAGCCGAGTCGATCTAGCCATGTCCGTCTGTCCGTCTGTCCGTCTGTCTGTCCGTCTGTCTGTCTGTCTGTCTGTCCGTATGAACGCTGAGATCTCGGAAACTATAAAAGCTAGAAGATTGGCATTTTGCATGTAGATTTTAGGAGTTCCTACGCAGCGCAAGTTTGTTTCAAAATGGTGCCACGCCCCCTCTGACGCCCACAAGCCACAAGCTGTGGCCACAGTTTTGATGCTATTATGAAAATTTTTTTTGATATGTATTTGTTTCGTCAATACCTATCGATTGGCCAAACAAAAGTTTGCCACGCCCACTCTAACGCCCAAAAACCCATTAAACACTTAAGCCTGACTAGCGCCTACATTTCCGCCTTTCATGGCGTTTACAATAGCGCCATCTACGGATGACTTTGGAACAGCTGGCCAAGGTGCTCAACAGAGTCAACGTTAATTCTCGATAAGGATTTCTATTAAAGGAAATTGCGATGGCTTTCGTTTGACAATACCGAACTATATCCCAAGAACTATGCAAATCAAATCAAGTTACCCAAATTGGAGGTGTTCCCTGGGTATAGATTTTAACATAAAAATCGGGAGCTAATTCGAGCGGCGAAAAACATACAAGAGGGCATATATTTATATTAAGTTGTTTAACTGAGTAACGGGTATCTAATAGTCGAGGCACTCGACTATAGCGTTCTCTCTTTTTTTTTTTTAAGAAGCATTTTGGACAATATTTTTTCATTTCCCGTTAAATTTAATTTATCAATTTCAGAAATTATGTTTTTCTCGGATTCATATTTTAATCTACTCATCTTTCGTTTTAAACTCAAATTTTCTTTTTGCAGCATCTTTATTCTTACAGCATTAAAATTAATCTCATCATTATTGCAACTGGAATCTTTAATAAGGTTGCGATCTGGGATTGTTCCGTTCCTTAGATATCTTACCCCAATATCATCTGGGGAGAAATGATCTTGGCATTAAATCAGTGATGAAGTGCTCGCCACAAAATCTTTCGAAAATTGGCATTTTTCCGCCCATTTCTTTAAAATTGTCGGATCCTTTCCTGGAAACTTAAACAATTTGAGGTCGGGAAAATCCCGCCTTGATTTTTGGCAGTGGGACAGGCTGCACTTGTTTCCACTAATCTTTCCTCTTTTTTTCTCTGACATAGCAATTAGAAATTTCTAGTGATAATATTTCCACCCAAAAGCGCGCGTTTTACAAATCAAATTAAAAGGCACAAAATCATTAAACCAATTTAATTTTCATAAGAAATACTAAAATTGGTTAATTTACATGAAATGTATATATAATATTTAAGTATGTATTTGTATATTAACTATTTTAATTGGGATGTATATTTAATATATTAACTATTTTAATTATTAAATAGTATATTCAATATATAAATTATTGAATTAATTTAATAGAATATTTAACATATTAACTATTTTAATTATTTAGTATCTTTAATAAATAAAATAGTTAATATACAAATACATATATAAATATTTAATATTTATTGTTACGATATAGGTTTAGTTTTCAAAATTTAGCTACCTTAGGAGTATATCTAAATATAATACAAGTATATTTTATTTTAGGTAAGTTATCCATTTTTAGTATTTAGTATATAAAATAAAATTAGCTTTAATGATTTTGGGACTTTTAAATTTGATTTGAAAAGCGCGCGCCTATTTTTGGAAAGATAAGCGCGCAAACATTTTTTGTCTCCCCTTTGGGTTTCTCTTTTTTCTAAATAACTAAAATATTCAATATACAAATACTTAAATAAATTTAATTTATATTATGATAATAATTTTATATAATGTTACTATAATAAGTATAATATAAAAAGACCACATATTTTTAAATCTATATATTTAAAGGACAATAAATATAAAAATATTCATCCATGGGGCAACACTTCATAATGGATAATTCCTCTGATATCCCACCATACACTCAGCAACACCTTCTGAGCCGTCAGTCCTGGCTTTGCCACCGTTTGAGACGATTCACCGTGCTTCGACCAGGATCTTTTACGCTTTATGTTGTCATATGTGATCCATTTTTCATCACCAGTGACTAACCGATCCAGAAATGGGTGCAACAAATATTGGCAGATTGATACACGGTCGAAAAGGTTTTTTTGGGTTAACTCATGAGGCACCCATACATCGAGCTTTTTTGTTAAATTTTTCGACTTTAAATGCCTATGGACGGTTTCCATGCTTAGTTGCAGCTCCTCTGCGATGGTTCTAATAGTCACATGACGATCTCGATCCACTATTTCCATGATTTTATTCGTATCAACGGTCACTGGTCGTCCGTAAGGCTTGGGTGTTTCGGTATCAAAATTCCCACTTCGGAATCGCCTAAACCACTGTTCGGCGGTTTGAATCGAAAGTTTGTTATCTCCTAAGACCGCAATAATCTGTCTGCGAGATTCCGCAGCAGTTTTTCCCTGTGCGAAATAAAATTATACGATACGATATATTTGATACGATTATATTTGACTTCACAAGCGAAGCGCGAAATTCGAATGTAAAAAACGGTATGTCATTACCAAACAACCTAATATTTAAAGACCACAAGGACCACTTTTTCTTTTTAACTAGTCGAGTTAACCAGGATCCCCTGAAACAATATTTGCGTGTGTTTGCGCAAAAGGCGGTAGCTGTAGAAACCCTTCAGTTAAAGAATTTAATATAATAATTGTCAAACTGATAACTTTGCACATTTTAAAATTCTCAAAAAAGTCGAATTGTGAAGCTGATGGGTGACGTTATGTTGCCAGTAGACTTTGATTCAATTATATAACAGCCTTGCATTGAAAAGAAGAAATGCAGCGCCAGGAATATTCTGAAATTGTACAAGGCAATGAGAGGTACTTTGACAAAAATATGGAGACTTTTTTGTGCAATGATGTACCCATTGAATTAACCTCAAGCAGATATTTTGTTGGATATATTGCAAAGGGATCCAGTTGCGATAAATGCAGATCCTTCCTCATAAAAGAGACCGAGGAACAGCTCCATCAGAGCTTTTTATACATGAAAAAAACTACTCAAGCGATATATTTAATTAAATATCCTTTAAATATATTCAATTTAAATATAGTTCGCCTCGTTTTTGTTTAACAGTTTTATATGTCTTGTAGTAAAAGTTATATTTATACCCGTTACTCGTAGAGTAAAAGGGTATATTGTATTCGTGCAAAAGTATGTAACAGGTAGAAGGAAGCGTTTCCGACCCTATAAAGTATATATATTCTTGTTCAGGATCACTAGCCGAGTCGATCTAGCCATGTCCGTCTGTCCGTCTGTCCGTCTGTCCGTCTCTCCGTCTCTCCGTCTGTCCGTCTGTCTGTCCGTCTGTCTGTCTGTCCGTATGAACGCTGAGAACTCGGAAACTATAAAAGCTAGAAGATTGGCATTTTGCATGTAGATTTTAGGAGTTCCTACGCAGCGCAAGTTTGTTTCAAAATGGTGCCACGGCCCCTCTGACGCCCACAAGCGACCAGCTGTGGCCACAGTTTTGATGCTATTATGAAAATTTTTTCTGATATATATTTGTTTCGTCAATACCTATCGAATGGCCTAATAAAAGTTTGCCACGCCCACTCTAACGCCCAAAAACCCATTAAACACTTAAAGGAAATTGCGATGGTTTTCATTTGTCAATACCGAACTATATACCAAGAACTATGCAAATCAAATCAAGTTAGCCAAATTGGAGGTGTTCCCTGGGTACCGATTTTAACATAAAAATCGGGAGCTAATTCGAGCTGCGAAAAACATACAGAAGGCATATTTATATTAGTTGTTTAGCTGAGTAACGGGTATTTAATAGTCGAGACACTCGACTATAGCGTTCTCTCTTGTTTTATCTTTAATTTAATTATGTAAAACGAAACTATGAATTAAATATGCCGATATTCGTTTTTAAGGTATATAAAAAAATTGTACATCAAGCTTTATTGCCTTATATATATAAATTCAATTTAAATAAACATCCTGTTCAATCATAGCAGTTTTTTTAACACACAATTAGTTTCTTAGTCCCGAAATGATTTCTGGCCGAAAATCGTCTTCTCAAACAAGTACGCACACATACGCACTTCCTTATTCGTGCAATTCTATTTTTAGATTTTTACGCTCTCAACTTTGTGCGAGCGGAGAGAGCGGAATTTTCGTCGCCACCAAAAAACAAGCTGCATATTGCAAAACCAATGTATGGCCGTTACGCATCTTAGAGATTATATTGGTCTTTGTTAAAACCAATGAAGTTTGGCAACTCACAATTGCAAAAAAGCTTCTCTAATCGTAACATTAGGGAAATTCAAACGCTATGCTTCCATCCCGAAACTAGCAAGTCCTATCATAGTCGGGTTCACTCTCCAGTGAGTACAAGTGTGATGAAAGTTAAGTTGAAAAAATGGTTGTGTTATAGAAGAAGTTAAAATATAACCAACGTATGACTTCGATTCATCCAATAACTACAATTATTGCTTAATAGGTCGATACAAAAACCAACATAAAATAAAATATATATTTAAAAAATAAATCCAAAAGCAACTAACAGTTAAGTAAAATATAAAATTTAAAGAAAATTAAAATAAACACTACAACTTCAATAAGTGAAAGAAAAATAATAATAAATAAATGATATAAAATAAAAAAAAAAAAAAAATTGTATGTGTATTGAAATTTTTACAAAATCATAATTTTACAACAAGAAAGGAAAGCTAACTTCGGGCGGAGCCGAAGTTGATATACCCTTGCAGAATAGTCTGTAAATTATAATCTACAAAATTATTCATATGATGCATTCGTAATACTCATAAAAAAAACCCAACTTCCTAACTTTAAAAACACCAAAGTTATGGCATTTCCAATCGTTCAGTTATATGGCAGCTATAGGATACAGTCGGCTGATCCTTATGAAATTTGGTAGGTCGGATTGATTGGTCAACTATAAAACCCATAGAAAGTCCCAACTTCCTAACTGTACAAACACCAAAGTTATGGCATTTCTGATCAATCAGTTATATGGCAGCTATAGGATATAGTCGGCCGATCCTAATGAAATTTGGTAGGTCAAATTGATTGGCCAAATATAAAACCCATAGGAAATACCAATGGCAGCTATAGGATATAGTCGGCCGATCCCGGCCGTTCCGACTTATATACTGCGTGCAAAGGATCGAAGGCTGTGTGCAAAGTTTCAATTCGATATCTCTAAAACTGAGAGACTAGTTCGCGTAGAAACAGACAGACGGACAGACAGACGGACAGACGGACAGACGGACATGGCTATATCAACTCAGGAGGTGATCCTGATCAAGAATATATATACTTTATAGGGTCGGAGATGTCTCCATCACTGCGTTGCACACTTTTGACCAAAATTATAATACCCTCTGCAAGGGTATAATAACAATGGCACAACCAATTATAGCCGTACCCCAAATCGCGGCGCCAAGTGAAAACAACCTTGCTTAAGCTCTTCGGTAGCTAAAAAATATAATACCATTAAAATTTTGCCAGCTGAACGTCGGCGAATGCAGACGTGTATTTAGTTCTCTTGTGCTCCGGAAGACAATCGTTGAAAAAAAAACCGGGGAAAGGACGCTTAGTGCGACGAAAAGTCACAATTTACTATTATTTTGTGCTTTTTAATAGTACTTCTAATACTAAAATACAAAAAGTACATAAAAAAACAAGCAAATAAAGTGATGAACCCAAACGAAGTTCGGGCGCAGCGCCAACGTACCAGCTTCAGCTATCGCAACACCGACAAACGCTCCAATTATAAAGCTAGGTTCGACCTTAACCCAAGGAACTGTGCAAAACTCTAATACAGCAAATAGATTTGAAATTTTAGCTGACACGTCTGACAAA
The DNA here is from genome assembly GCA_018153365.1 of Drosophila fuyamai. Classification (NCBI taxonomy): domain Eukaryota; kingdom Metazoa; phylum Arthropoda; class Insecta; order Diptera; family Drosophilidae; genus Drosophila; species Drosophila fuyamai. The sequence continues at coordinate 19,241 of JAECXW010000826.1, read as the reverse complement.
ATCCCTTTTACAGTCATGGATACGGCCTCCGCTTTATATTCGAGAGAAAAACTCCAAGAATCTTGTTAATATTATATAATAATCGATCTAATTTGTAAAGAGAGCTTCCATGTTATCGCCTTGACTAAAGGATACATACATGAAACAAAGGTCCAAGTCAAAAGTGAAGAAAGCTTTAGAAAATTGACGGAACTCCTAGATGCCAAGAAAAAGAACTACTATACCTACCAGCTAAAAAGTAGTAAAGGTCAACAAGTTGTCATAAAAGGAATCGAACCAGACGTAAGCACTGATGAAGTCAAACAGGCACTAAAAGATAAAGGTTTTAACGTAAAAACCGTTTCAAATATACCTAACCAAAACAAACAACCGCAGCCTCTCTTTAAAGTGGACCTTGTGCCTGACTCTAAGGTCCTCAAGAAAAACGATGTTCATCCCATCTACAATCTGTAGTTTCTACTGCATCGCAGATTCACAGTTGAAGAACCGCATAAACGCAATGGCCCAGTCCTGTGCGCAAATCGCCAGGAATAAGGACACACAAAAACTTACTCCGCTCCGTATGCGTCGCTTGCGGAGGGCTACATACCTCTGCTAAGTGTGAATTAAAAAACGAGCCAAATAGCAAAAAGTGTAGTAACTGCGGAGGAGACCACACAACAAACTACAGAGGCTGCCCAGTATACAAGGAGTTAAAAAGCCGGATCAACCAAAGAGTGTCAACAGCACAATCTCACCACACGCCATTGATAGCCTCCAAGTCCAGCAGCCCGATCTTCACTCGGCTGTTCCACTTTAACTAAAAACATAAGCTTTGGAAGCGTTTTGAAATCGAATCATGCGAGCCCTGCCTGTAATGTCCAATCACCACCTACAGTCTCTTACCAACATGCAGAGCACACAGAAAATAAAATAAAAACGATGATAGTCGGATTGCAACAAATTATGGATGCATTCATTTTTTTTATGCGAACGACCATGCAAAGTATTTTGATTCAGATGCTCAAAACACAGCGTATTGCACTGTTGAATGCCAACGGCGTTTCATGGCACAAACTTGACCAAGCACAATTTATGAATGACAATGAAATCGACGTGATGTTACTTGCAGAAACCCACCCTACCAACAACTACAATTTCCAAATCCGAGGGTATATGTTTTACAACACTAATCATCCTGATGGTAGGGGCCATGCACTATGGGGAATTTCGTCGAATTTTTGGAATAAATGTATTTTTTTAAAATATGCCGATTTCCAAATGTATTTTTAAATGTATTAAAAAAACATCCAGCTGTTTGGTAACATACCGCAAATGTTAACTTAAAAGTCTAGTATTTTAATAACAACTGTTAAAGTCAGCTGTTGCAACGACCATTGTTGTTTACAATTTTTTTTAACTTTGAAGCTCACTTTCAAATCTCTGCTACAAAATTATGTAAGACGGTCAAATTTGAAATGATTTCTAATTCCTCAGGTATTATCTTTATGTAAATACTTATATTTTGCAAAATATGTGCGTCCAATTGTAACAATTTGTAAATGTAGCAGGTGATGTTTTCGTTTGGATTTTGAAAAGAACGTTTAAAAAAATGTTTAACTTTTTTCAATTCAGAACATATTGTCTCATCGTGCGCTTCGTGCGACTTTTCGCGAAATTTCATTTCTCAGGAGCCAGTCTCTTGATCAAAAAAGCAGCCGTGCTGGAAGTGTGGCATAAGCAAAAGGGTCTTTGAGAAAAAAAATGACGTATTCACTTTTGTTAGCAAGCAAGTTGATCCCACAGTCGAATCTCCAACTTTACAGATGTTTTCCAAAGACCAATGGATACTTCGAACCCCATCATTTCATTATTATATTTGAAGAAGCGCTTACAAATACATAAGCGGCTTTCTCAGAAGTCATTAAATTGTTATTATGCGAATATGAGCCTGGAGACGAGACTTTAGATGTGGATGATTATGAAGAAGAAAACGACAATGATTTTTTCACAACATTGAAATTGAAAATAAAGAGCATATAGAGCAAAATTTGATATAAAAAAGGGGGGGGTTGTGGTTGGGGTATACATTCACTTTTCTACTACTTGAACTCACTAGGCAACTACTTTACAGCAGCAGGAGACAATAACGCCAAGCATTCGCACTGGGGATCTCGGATCGTGACTCCGAAAAGTAGACAACTGTATTACGCAATCATAAAACCTAGCAATAAACTTGACTGCGTTTCCCCGGGTTCACCTAAAAACTGGCCAAGTGACCCCAAAAAACTGCCAGACTTGATTGACTTCGCAGTTACAAAAAACATCTCACGAAATCAAATTTGCGCCAGTTCCCTCTCGGATCTATAATTACACCACTCGTCTGTACTCTTTAGCCTAAACCAACAGCCAGATAGTAATGACATGCTAACCTCTAACAGCACAAACTGGCTCAAATTAATAAAATACGTAGCTTCGCACATTGAACTTACACCACAGCTAACCGGCGAAGAAGACATCAACAGAACAGTAAGCATACTAGAGTCAGTTTTGGATTCAGCTCGAATCGCAACACCACGAAGGCAAAACATAGCACATAACACAAAGCACACGAATGCAGAAATAGAGCAGCTAGTTCTGGCAAAGCGTCGTTCTCGGTGCGATTGGCAATTACTTCGATCGCGATCTGCAAAGTAACAGTTAAAAGAAGCTTCACAAGAAGAAGACAGACCCCAACAGCGCTATATAGAGCAACTATCTCCATCCAGCTCAAAATTTCCACTATAGAAAGCATACTCAACACCGAGCCCTCCAACAGTAACGGATACGCCAATAAGGACCCCTGCATGTTCCTGGGCCCGAAGCGACAAAGACAGAGCCAACACATTCGCTGCCCACCTTTAAAATCTGTTCCAGCCAAATCCAGCAACAAACGAGCATAATATAAGATCGTAAACAGAAGACGATTTTCCTATTGCCGAACCAATTGTGTTTCGACCATGCGAAGTCATAAAAATTATAAAAGAGCTGCTACAACCGAGAACATCTCCAGGCTGCGATCTTATAGCTCCAAAAATGGTTATTGAACTCCCACTTTGCGCTGTTGGTACCATATGTCAGCTGTTTAACGCGATGACAAGACTGGGTTGCTTCCCAAAGAGGTGGAAAAAGTCAATCATCATAATGATACTGTGAGGAGTTAACTCACAAATAATAGAGAGTTTGGAAAATACAGCTGGAGAAAATTTGGAGAATATAGCTTTAGAGAGGTATTTTTGGACGTCTCTCAAGCATTCGATAGAGAATGGCTTGACGGCCTAATTTTATAAAATCAAAATAATGCTCCCTAATAACACGCATAAACTCTTGTAGTCATATCTTTACAACAGGATATTTGTTTTGAGATAAAATACTTCCATGTCAGCTGAACATAACATCGAAGGTGGAGTTCCTCAAGGCAGCGTTCTCGGGCCAACTTTATACCAACTCTAGACTTATGATATCCCTACGAGCAGACAACTGGGATAACAGACAACATCAGTACTCACAACAAGTTAACAAGCAAAGGGCCGCCACACCTCCTTATACGGAAAGGAGGGCGACGCCTGAAATCATACCGAACGCATTTTCTTATGCAAATCTTCAGGGAAACAATTCAGGTCAGTTAATGCCGACATATACCGTAGCGCAATGCGTACCGCCATGTAACACTGTCGGATTCATGCCACCAAACAATGCACCAATATCTGTACATCCAAATGGTGCCGCAGGGTTTATTCCGCCAGCGAATGGGCTGGGTTTTGTACCACAGCCTAACGTCGTTTATAATGTTGGTTACGTAGGAGGAGGAAGACATATGCCACAGTTTGTCGGCACACAGCTCCCACACGTAGTATCATTGGGACCAACATTGACGCCAGCTCAAGTTGCATCGCGTCAGGTCATATCACAGGACTTGCCAGTTTTCAACGGAAAGCCCGAAGAGTGGCTTTTATTTATTAGTAATTATGAACAATTAACCGAGAGATGTGGATTTACCGACGAAGAAAATCTAATCAGACTCCAGAAGTGCCTGAAAGGATCTGCGCTAGAAGCTGTGCGAGGAAAGCTCATGATCCCAGCTATGGTACCTTATGCTATTGGAACGCTAAGGATGTTGTATGGACGTTCAGAAATAGTGCATGCTAGCTTGCAACGGAAGCTAAAAGAAGAGCCGTCCATCAAACCCAACAATTTGGAATCCGTGATTCGACTGGCACTGGCAGTCCAGAATTGTTGAGCAACAATGATGTCAGTAGGACTACAGGAATACCTTAATGATTATTCTCTGTTAAGCCATTTGGTTGGTAAGTTGCCAAGTGATCTTAAGCTGGATTGGGGTAGACATCGCTTAGCAGCTGGTGCCGCCAATTTGACCACCTTTGACAAGTGGCTCTTTGGAATAGCAATGTGCGCAACGATGGTTGCACCCTATGAATGTCACTCAACAGAGAAAGATAAAAGTGGAAGGTATTCAAAGGAGCGCCTGCTAGTGCACGACATGCTAGGAAGCAATGACGACGGCAAGTCGAAGGCACACGTCACAGAAGATCAACCTTGTCCAGAATATGGCTTCGACCATTGTCTGGCAAATTGCAAAGGATTCTTATCCATGTCCATCAAGTCGAGAGTGGAATATATTAAATCCAAACGACTTTGCTTTTATTGTTTTGGAAAGCATATTGTCCGTAACTGCAGAGTGAAGAAACTTTGCACCCTCCATGGATGAAAGTTACCGCACAACGTGCTACTGCATTATCCGAATACTGAGATTAACAGCGAGATTCGTAATGACAACGAGGACAGCCCTAGAAAAACCGCCGATTCAGATTCCAGCGAGTCAACATTTTTCTTTCATGAGAAATCAACAACAAAGGCCCTGTTCCGTTATATACCAGTAACTTTGCATAATAATTCCCGTAGCATAGACGTTTATGCTATAATCGACGAAGGCGCGTCCTGCACGCTAATAGAACGATCGTTAGCCGATGAGCTAGGGCTTCACGGTCCTGAAGAGCAGCTTTGTCTTAAGTGGACTAGCGCCGTGACCCAGAGCGAGTCAAAATCGAGAGTCGTTAGCGTCAGTGTTTCCGCTAAGGGTCGTCCGGAAGTAAGACACGGACTTAAAGGAGTGCGTACTGTAAGCAATTTGAATCTTCCATTGCAAAGCATCGAAGATCGGACACTCAAAGAACGTCAGCACTTGAGAACAGTTCCAATTTCAACATACAAAGATGTTAAGGCTCAAATTATCATCGGACTAGACAACATTAAGATCAGTGTGCCGCTGGAGTTACGTCAAGCTGAAATGACGATCGTATTGCCGTTCGATGTAAATTAGAATGGTCTGTGTACGGCCGCCAAGGACCTGAAAATGACACGCCACCTCATGTATTCCATATCTGCCACCGCACAACAGTTTGCGGTACGCGGAAACTTGACGAAGCTATGAAGGCATTCTTCTCGTTGGAGTCATTCGGCGTGAGTGTTCCTATAAAACCGTTGCGATCTAAGGAAGACGAACAGGCGCTAAAGATAATGAAGGCAACTACAAAATACATTTCCAACGAAAGGCGCTGGGAGACTGGGTTGTTGTGGAAGTACGACAAAATCAATATGCGTACCCCATGGCTCTCAAAAGGCTCAAGTGCCTTAAGGCGAAAATGTTAAAAGATCCGAAGCTGAAAACGTTTTTGAATTATACCATGCAGCACTACTAGGAAAAGAGATACATTCGCAAACTGGAAAAGTGGGAGTTATCAAACAGTCCACGTTCTTGGTATCTTCCTATATTCACGGTTACAAACCCTAACAAAAAGAAAACAAGGCTGGTCTGGGACCCGGCAGCCCAAGTTGACGGCATATCACTTAACGACACTCTTTTAAAAGGACCATATATGTTGGTGTCCTTGATGGGTGTGCTGTTGCGCTTCAGAGAACGACCTATAGCGGTATCAGGCGATATACGGGAAATGTTTCATCAAATTAAGGTTTGCGCCCTAGACCAATATTGCCAGAAGTTCTTATGGCGTAATGAAGAAATTAATCGCCCACCGGATACATTCGCAATGCAAGTGATGACGTTCGGCGCTGCATGCTCGCCGTCACTTGTTAACTTTATATTGAGACGTAATGCAGAGAGATTTGGTGAAAGTCATCCAGAAGCCGTGAAAGCAATTTGTCGATTGATTGGAGTCAGTTGATACAGAGGAGCAAATGGTTCAACTCGCGAATAATATTAAGGATATTCACGCAAAGGGTGGATTCGAAATGACAAATTTGCTATCAAACTCCAAGCGCGTCGTACGCTCTCTGAAAAACGTTTATGAAGCACTGCCTAAGTATCTTGCCTCACAGGACGAACTACAGGAGAAAGTGTTAGGGATGTGGTGGCTGCCCGAGTCGGATATGTTAACGTTTGTTATCAAGCCTGAGTTGCTGCAGAGGTCGTCAGCTGGCTCTCATACGAAGCGTCGAATGTTGAGTATCGTTATGTCCATTTTCGATCCACTCGGGCTTCTTGGATTTTTGCCAAAATTATTCTCCAAAATATTTGGAGGTCTGGTGTGGGCTGGGATGACGAAATCAAGGAACCGGATGAGATCGACTGGATGAAATGGCAAGCCTTACTGCCAAACTGAGCGCTCGAGCAATGTTAGGAACCTGCAACTACATATTTTCGTTAATGCTAGTTTGGATGCTTACGCTGCGGTAGCTTATTTGCGTGTTGATCTTGGAGACGAAATCCGATGCTCCTTGCTAGCATCGAAAACCAGAGTAGCGCCTTTGAAACCTATATCGGTACCACGAATGGAATTAATGGCAGCGGTTTTGGGGCTGAGCCTGGCCAAGTGTTTGGAGTCTGAGCTATCAAACGAAATTGAAAAACGCGTATTCTGGACTGATGCTCAAGATGTTCTGTTCTGGATAAGATCCGACGCTCGCAAGTACCCGCAATTTGTAGCTTTACGAGTCGAAGAAATTTTTGAAGGCTCCGAAGTTGGTGAATGGCGCTGGGTACCCTCGGAACTAAATGTAGCGGACGATGGGACTAAATGGACAAAAAGTGTTGAGGTAAATAGTTCAATACGATGGTTTTCCGGACCGAATTATCTATTTCAAGATGAATCGGAGTGGCCACGCGGAAATGAAATGTCTAAAACCAGAGAAACTCAAGTATTGTACCACAAGGAGGAAATTAAGAAACAAATCTCGCCTTTGGCATGTGTAATGCCGGATCCACTACGTTTCAGTAAACTGCAGCGTGCACGGACGAATCGATGGTATCGAAAACGTTGAAGTCAGCGTAAAGCATCCTGTTATACTTTCGCGTCACCACAGAATTGCATACCTTATGGCAGAGTATCACCACCGGAAGTGCCACCATCTGCATGCAGAAATAGTTGTCAACGAAATACGACAAAAGTATTGGATACCAGGTCTGCGAGCCCTTGTAAAGGAAATCATCAATAACTGTCCCGTGTGCTGCATCAGGCGAGCAACACCCATTCCACCGATGATGGGAACTCTACCAAAGGAACGTCTATCGGCACATACACTGCCATTTACGTTTACTGGAGTAGACTACTTTGGACCCTTTGAAGTTGCTTTAGTAAGGCGTCGCGAAAAGAGATGGGGAGTTTTATTTACTTGTCTAACAGTTCGCGCTGTTCATTTAGAATTGGTGCCATCTCTTTCAGCGGACTCATTTTTATTGGCTCTCTTAAGATGCTAGCCGATAACGGAACGAATTTTCGGGGAGCCAGCAGAGGACTCACGCAAGAGATCGAACGTATATCAACATCAGCAGTGGAAAGTTAGTATCCGGAGATGTCGTTTACCTTTATTCCTCCTGGATCGCCTCATATGGGCGGCAGCTGGGAGCGTATGGTGCGTTCTACAAAGTCAATCCTGACGGAAATTCTGTCGAACGTCGGTCTGCGCGAGGAAGTATTGCGCGCTGCGTTGGCCGATGTTGAATGCACCTTAAACTCAAGGCCGTTGACCTATATTCCGTTGGAATCGGAAAATTCGGAAGCCCTTACTCCAAACCACTTCTTGGTTGGTAACTCCAGTGGTCTACGGGAACGCGCTGCGATGGAAACCAACGGATTAGGCTTGGCCAAAAATTTCCGCATCGCTGGTCAACTAGCAGATCGCTTCTGGAGAAGATGGATTCGAGAGTATCTACCCACCCTGACGAGACGTACAAAATGGTTTCAGCCAAACCCAGCTCCAATTTCCGTGAATGACGTGGATCTTATAGTTGATGAAACAAGCAAGCGAAACTCCTGGCCTAAAGGGATCGTCGTGGATGTTCATTTGGCGAAGGATGGACAAGTTCGTAGCTGTGTTGTACGTACACCAGGAGGACTCGTTACTCGCCCGGCAGTTAAGCTGGCTAAATTGTACATCATAAGGATTGGTAATACTCAGCGTAGTCACGCAGAAGAATCACGAGGTGGGGAATGTTGCGAGGCTAATAGGAAGGTTTAGCCGCGCGCCAATTGTCCAATTTCAAAAGCCGATTTATTTGAATGTATCTGTTAGTTTAAAAATACTCTTAAGTTGTTCAACACTGTTAGTTTCATCATTTAAGAATTTAAGGAGAAGAAAGTGACGCTATTAGAAGCTGAAGAAGGGTAAACCACAAGTCTATCTGTATGCTGTGAGCCAAAGCTCGAAATAAGTGGAAATCCTTTGGGACCGTGAGTGTCCCAACACAACCAATACATGAATACACAAAAATTACTTACAAATATCCTATCCCACAATATTCCACTAGAATTCAAGTCCTCAAACAACAAATTTTAAAGTAAATACATACCCTCAATTACAACAAACCACATCTAAAAATACTAACTTCCCGGTTACCAAACGACTAAGACCATCGGACAGTGAGCAAACTAAAATGTCTATTAACGAATTAAGCTTTAAAGACGCACAAGAATACGAAGAATTACAACCTTATTATTACGAACAACAGTATTATGACCACAATCAATGTTGATAGGGCAACAACAGGTACAATTCATCCGAAATATATAAAAACAAATTTAAAATATCTCAAAGCCGAACGAAAATTTTCGGTTAACAGCCCCGGACAATACCAATACATAGAAATTGCATACAGTTGCACATAGAAATGCCTTATAGACACAGGATTCACAATAAATATGATTAATAACAAGAAAGGAAAACTAACTTCGGGCGGTGCCGAAGTTGATATATCCTTGCAGAATACTCTGTAAATTATATTCTCCAAAATTATTCATATGATGCATTCTTAATACTCATAAAAAATCCCATCTTCCTAAATCTAAAGTAAAGCATTTATAGCATTACCAATCGTTCAGTTATATAGCAGCTATAGGATATAGTCGGCCTATCCTTATGAAATTTGGTAGGTCGGATTGATTGTTATGGCATTCCGATCAACCAGTTATATGGCGGCAATAGGATATAGTCGGCTGATCCCTGTAAAATTTGGTAGGTCGGATTGATAGGCCAAAAATAAAACTTAAAGAAAATCCCAACTTCCTCAATTTAAAAGCAGCAAAGTTATGGCATTTCCGATCTTTCAGTTATATGGCAGCTATATGATATAGTCGCCCGATCCGGTTCGTTCGAACCGACTTATATACTACCTGCAATAGAAAGGCAACTTTTGGGAAAGTTTCAATCAGATAGCTTTAAAACAGACGGACGGACAGACGGACATGGCTAGATCGACTCTCCTGGTGATGCTAATCAAGAATATATGTATATACTTTATAGGGTCGGAAATGTCTCCTTCACTGCGTTGCAAACTTTTAACTGAAATTATAATACCCTCTGCAAGGGTATACGAATAGCACAGTTACCCTTTTTGATAAAACATACAAATTAATTGTTTCAAAATCAGTAAAAAACCAAAATTTGTATATCCAAAAGCCACTAGAACCAATTAAATATTCAGTTTAAGGATCAATAAAACAAATAGATTTTGAATTGATTCGATTAGATCACCTGAATCAGGAGGATACTTTAACGTTAAAAATTTTATTAAATAAATTCAAAAATCTTAAATTTGAAGGAAACAATCTAACATTCAAATACTATTAAGTACGTTCTAAATACAACACATAACTCTCATATTTATTCAAAACAATACCCACTTGCTCAAGCGCACAAAATTGAAGTCGAAAACCAAGTGCAGGAAATGCTTAATAAGGGATTAATTAGGATTGAATTAGTTATTCCCCATACACTAAACATAAAAAAACAGATTCTTCTGGTAAAATTACGTATAGAGTAGTAGTAGATTATAGAAAGCTAAATGAAATAACTATCCCCGACAGATATCCAATACCAACCATGAACGAAATCCTTTTTAAACTAAGAAAATGTCAATATTTTAGAACTATCGATTTGGCAAAGTGATTCCATCAAATAGAAATGGACCCAGAATCAATAAAGTATTACAATTTCTTTTGCCTCCTATTTGTTTACCTTTGCAGAGGGTATTATAATTTTGGTCAAAAGTGTGCAACGCAGTAAAGAAGACATCTCCGACCCTAAAAAGTATATAATTCTTGATCAGGATCACCTCCTGAGTTGATATAAGCATGTCCGTCTGTCCGTCTGTCCGTCTGTCTGTCCGTCTGTATGTTTCTAGGCGAACTAGTCTCTCAGTTTTAAAGACATCGAATTGAAACTTTGCACACACCCTTCTTTCCGACTATATCCTATAGCTGCCATATAACTGATTGATCGGAAATGCCATAACTTTGGTGTTTGTTGAATAAGGAAGTTGGAATTTTCTATGGGTTTTATATTTGGCCAACCAATCCGACCTACCGAATTTCATAAGGATCGGTCGACTATATCTTATAGCCGCCATATAACTGATTGATCGGAAATTCCATAACTTTGGTGTTTGTTAAGTTAGGAAGTTGGGATTTTCTATCGGTTTCATTTTTGGCCAATCAATCCGACATCCAAAATCTCATAAGGATCGGCCGACAATATTCAATAGCTGCCATATTACTGAACGATTGGAATTGCCATAACTTTGGTGTTTTTATAGTTAACATAGGAAGTTGTGATTTTTATGAGTGGTAAGAATGCATCATATGAATAATTTTTGAGAATATAATTTACATAATATTCTGCAAGGGTATTTCTTTTCTTTTTTTTTTTTTTTTTTCTGAATGCACAACATTTGAAGACTATTGAGTTAAAATTTTAGATTGATCCGAGTAAAACTTCCGAAGTTATGGGCGGTTGAACGTAGGTAAGTAGCTCGGTTTGTATTCGATTTTTGGGTATCCAAAACTTTAAGTCACTCGTCTGAAAAGTTGCCATTTCAAAGTCCGTGCCCCTCATAACTTAAAAACCCCTGCACCGATTATTTTGAAATTTTAAACACTGATTCTGTAAATATTTTACACGGTAACGCTGTCAAGTTTTGTTTTTGTTCATCATTTTGATTTCACAATGACAAATTAGCCGATTTTTTCCCACAAAATTGTGTTTTTTACTTCAAAGTCGAAAAAATTCAAAAGTTGGAATTTCAAAAAAAAACTTGACAGCGTTACCGGGGCAAATTATTGTCTAAAAATAACTAAAATGTCTGGATTTTGATTTCTGATCCAGCACCGAGTTATGAGGGGCACCGCAATTCAACCTTTTTTCGAGGCACGCCATGACAATTGCAACCATTGCCATATTTCTATGAAAAAATTTGATAAGACATTCTTCGAATAACATATTTTAATGTACCATTCGTTGAGTAAATACATTTTATCTGTGTCGTCAAGAAAAAATCACAACAGCATGGCTTTTTTCGTATTATTTGTATTACTTAAAAAAAACGAATGCCAAGTTACAAAGATGGAGAGCCAAATTAAATGAATACCAATTCAAAATCGATTATATTAAAGGGAAAGGAAAAGGAAATGGAAAAGGTAAGGAAAATTCAGTTGCCGATGAATGATCAAGAATTAAAATTAAAGAATATGTATGATCATAATGAAGTTACTCAACATAGTGCAGAAGAAGACAATAGCAACTTTCTTTATTTTGTGAGGAACCGTAAGACGGCCCTCACAATTTATTTTGTATATTTTTGTAGCAATGTAGGATTTTTTTCCATGTAGGAATATTTTGTAGCCATGTAATATTATTATTAGTTTCGCTTTTTAATAACCAACGCACGCAACATCTAAACAATCGAACGCCTGAGCGAAACCAACACGCTCTCGCTCTCTTCTACACACACATCGAACTTCAGCAGCTGCACACATTTGAACCATCGAACGCCTGAGCGCAACCAACATGCTCTCGCCCTCTTCGAACAGTTTGAACACCTGCACAAAGCTAACACACACCCAAGCTTTTCGTCGCAAGGGGAAAATAATTTCGCACGATAACCAAATTGCAACCAATCAGACCGATGATTTCGAGCAACGGGAAATAATCTTGCCTGAAAAATGACGAAGCGCCAGCGAAGCGGCAGCGAAGCGGCAGCGAAGCGGCAGCGACGCCGACGCAATGCATGAGGTGCGTGGGCCGATATCAAAGAGAAACAAAGGCAATTACTCTTGAGGCTTCGCGCGTGCCAGATTTAAATCGTGAGACTTTGCAAAAACCCGGGAAACCGCCCCGCCGTGAAAATTTGACAAGTGTGTGAAAAACGTGTGATACGATGTCAACCGACAGTAGCGAGTGATGGAGTGTACGACCCTGTTCCCGCTGCGGAGGCATGGGGAATCAACTGGCTGGATTTGCTGTGGACGGAAACGTAAGCGTCCACTATATATTTTCTCGAGATTTTGTGTTTTTTTTGAAACGACTAGACTGGAGTGGCGTGACAAGGAGGCTTTGTACACCCCTCGAACAAACTTAAATAAAGAAAACAAAGTATTTGAAAACCAAAAGTTATTCGCCTGCCGTGTTTTGTGTGGGAGTGAACGTAGGAGGGGAACCGCGTGGTGGCCAAGGATTACGACGGAGTCTTATATATTGATGGACGTTGATGCACTTCGAGCAGTACAAACAAGTGGCCCAACGACACCACGCACGTGTTACGGGCGGGGCCATATTAACAAGTTGGGCAAAAAATGCGAGTTCACGAGAAAAATACATAAATTAAATAGAGACAAGACACAAGTGGAAATAAAAGGCACAATTAAGAGTAAAGCAAATAAGTTAAAATATTAGTTTTTAATAACGAGATAGAAGTTGAAATGCAAATTAAAAGATAAAGGTTATTATAATTATTACATAGAACGCGAAAGGGCTCGTGCAGAATAAAATTTGATGTACATTGTACATAATTTCGTGTTAGTCTAACAGGAACATTGAAAGTTAGGCGGTTTACAAGTTCTGCAGAATCAGTATCACCTCTTATAAGATTTTGCATAAAAATAGTACCAAGCATTGTTCTACGATTTACAAGTGTAGGTAAATTTAGCAACAGTAATCTACTCTGGTAGGAAGGTAGCCTTACGTTTTGATCCCAGTTAAAATTACGAATGGCAAATAGAAGAATTTTTTTTGTACCGACTCAATACGGTCAATGTGCAATTGATATTGTGGACTCCAAACCGACGAACAATATTCCAAAATAGGACGGACAAGGGAGGTAAATAATAATTTGGTCGTATAAGGGTCATCAAATTCTTTTGACCAACGCTTTATAAACCCAAGAACACTCATGGCTTTGTTAACAGTGGACATTATTTGGCAGTCAAATTTAAGTTTAGGGTCCAGAAGAACACCTAAATCGTCAACTAAATATATACGGTCGAGTGGCGTATTTGCAAAAAAGGAACTGATAAACGTAGGAGTACCCCTATAAAAAGTCATAACGTTGCCAGTTACCAGGAAACCCAAGCAGATCTAATTTGAATAAAAGAAGACAGTGGTTGACGGAGTCAAAGGCCTTACTAAAATCTGTATATATAAGGTCAGTCTGCATTTTTTTCTTTTTTTTTTTTTATTTAACTTTGCTTTTATTTATTGAATCTTCTCTTAATTTTGAGACTAACAATAAGTTTACGAATCTTAACATTAAAATTTAACTAACAGTATAATAAGACTGCATTCTGGTTGCGCGTCCCTCAGTTCGGTCGCTGGGTGGGTAAGTCATTGCGACGAAGGCGTGATTGGTTGATCAACCTTGTAAGACCTCTCGCCAGGTGGTTAGGGTGCAACGACAGCTTGGTAAAGTAATTTTCCTTCTGTTCTGCGATCACTTCTTTGACTGATAGAATGTTTAAGTCGCGATGTATGTTTTCGTTGCGAACGTACCACGGTGCCCCGGTGATTGATCTCAAGATCTCCGACTGAGCTCGCTGGACTATGTCAATATTGCTATTGCTGGCATTCCCCATAGCTGAGAGCTGTACATCCATATAGGTTTTAGTATCGAGTTATACAGCAGAACTTTATATTCAAGGCTAAGGGGAGACCGAGCGTTAATAAGCCAATGAAGGCTACTGGCTTTTAGCTTTATGAGTGTTCTTTTGGCTTCAATGTGCCGGCGCCATGTGAGTCTTCTGTCGAGGTGTACTCCTATGTATGTCACTTCGTTTGCTTGCGGGAGTAGAGTATGGTTTAACATGAGCGGTGGGCAGTTTTGACTGTTCAGGGTGAACGTAACGTGCTTATATTTTTGTTCGTTCACTTAAATTCGCCAATCTGATAGCCATTTTTCAACATCGACCAGATGAAGAGCTAGCTGCGCAGTTGCTTGCATCGGGCATTTTAAGCGGCTGAGAATGGCTGTATCATCAGCAAACGTAGATGTGTGCTTGTTGGGATGTCTGCTGTATAGATTACATATAATGTTGGCCCAAGCACGCTTCCTTGAGGAACTCCAGCTCCAATAGTGAAATCGTCAGTTATAGCAGTGTTGCATCGAACAGCAAATTTTCTGTCGTAGAGGTAAGACTCTAAAAGCTTATGGGTGTTGTAGGGGAGCATTGACTTGATCTTGTACATTAGACCTTCTAGCCAAACTCTATCAAATGCTTGAGAGAAAAAAAAAAAAACTCTGGCAGTACAGTACTCTCGTTTTTCGAACGCTTTCCGAATTTCTGATGTTATCCGGTTGACCTGCTCAATTGTTCCGTGCTTTTCACGAAACCCAAATTGATGTGACGGATTCTTAGGTGTGTGTTTATCCGAGTCAATACGCATTTTTCAAAGAGTTTAGATAAGTATGAGAGTAGGCTTATAGGTCCATACGACGTGGGAATTATGTGGTCTTTTCCCGGCTTTGCTATCATTATTATATTCGACTTTTTTCATCTCACTGGAAAGTGGCCAAGTTTTGCGATGGCATTAAAAAGCTGGGTGATAGTGCAAATGGCGCAATATGGGATCTCAATGATCATTTTGGGAGTTATGAGGTCGCAGCCTGGGGATTTTTTGGGATTCAGCTGATTTTTGATGATGTTAACGATTTCGTTTGGGCGAAACTCAATTGGCTCATGTTGAAGCTGAGGCTCATGTGGTAAAATCGGCAAGGTGAACGCACTAGTGGCAGGATTTGGTTGGAAGACATTTTTAAGGTGGTTGACAAATGTGCAGGCTCTGTCTGCATCGCTGCGCGCCCAGCCGCCTGTGGGATTTCTAATAGGCATCACGGTTACTTTCGGTGAGCTTAGAGTAGGATGAGCTCTCCATAGTGAGTGTTTTGTACTAGATGTTGACAATTGTTCTATGTAGCGTCGGTGGACATGTGCTTCTTCTTGCTGTAAAGCTTTTGTGAGTTGACGTGAGGCATATTTTAAGCTTTGCCTAGCAGATGGCGATCTGTGGAGTTGCCACTCTCGACGTAAGCGTCGCTTTTCGAGGACGAGCTCTTCTATTTGTAGATTTGTCTTCTTTTGGTTGCTTTGCGTACTTGTAGTTTGGGGTGTTGAAATTCGAGCTGCAGAGACGAGTACAGACTCCAGTGTATTAAGAAATCTGTCTACGTTGGCTTCATCGTTGAGATGAGGACTTAGCTCAATGTGTGAGCTAATGTATTTCTTGTACTTAACTCAATTGGTTTTCTGTGATGTCAATTTAAACGATTGCTCCAATGCGCCTGGATGTTGGAGTTGAATAAACAGGACAGGCGAGTGATCAGATGAAAGATCCGAGAGGCATTCGGCGCTTATCAGATTTTTATACCCGTTACTCGTAGAGTAAAAGGGTATATTGTATTCGTGCAAAAGTATGTAACAGCTAGAAGGAAGCGTTTCCGACCCTATAAAGTATATATATTCTTGTTCAGGATCACTAGCCGAGTCGATCTAGCCATGTCCGTCTGTCCGTCTGTCCGTCTGTCCGTCTGTCCGTCTGTCTGTCCGTATGAACGCTGAGATCTCGGAAACTATAAAAGCTAGAAGATTGGCATTTTGCATGCAGATTCTAGGAGTTCCTACGCAGCGCAAGTTTGTTTCAAAAAGGTGCCACGCCCCCTTTAACGCCCACAATCGCTTATATACGATTTTAAAAATTTAAATATTTCGGAAAAGTAAAAATGCAGTTTTATTGTGTTTATCAATACCTATCGAAATGTAGAAGAAATTTTTCAAATCGGACCATTCGTTAAATAGTTATGCGTGATCAAAGTTTCTATCTCCATCTCCCTCGCACTCTTTTTACCTGAGTAACGGGTATCTGATAGTCGGGGCACCCGACTATAGCGTTCTCTCTTGTTAGGAATGTTTTTGATAATTGCAAAGTCTATTAAATCGGGTAGTTTCCTTGGGTCTGCCAGCCAGTATGTTGGTTTGCCAGGAGAAACATAGTCCAGCTTGTTCTTGGCTTTTATAACTGCATTATAGAGCTGTTTTCCTTTTGGAGTCACGAGACGTGATCCCCAGTGTGTGTGCTTGGCGTTGTAGTCCCCTGCGGCTATGAAGTGGTCTCCTAGTGAGTTGAAAAACTGCATAAACTCATCTTCTGCTATAGTGAAGCGAGGAGGGCAGTATACGGCGGATAGTGTAAGTTGGTTGCCAGCATTTATTTGTATATTTTTAGATGTGGCCTGTAGGTAATTTTTAGCAAATTTGTTATGATAGTGGTGCTTAATACGTCTTCTGATTACAATTCCAGTCTCACCATGTGCTTTACCATCTGGATGATTTGTTCCGTAGAATGAATAACCTCGTAGTTGAAAATTGTATTTGTTTATAAGGTGTGTTTCTGAAAGCAGCATTACGTCGATATGGTTGTCGAGTAGGAATTGAGCTAACTCAAGTTTATGCTGTGAGACGCCGTTAGCGTTCCACGTAGATATTCTTAGGGAAGTCATTATTTGGTTTGTTGTGAAACCAGCATTTGAATCAATAGATTTTGGTTTCGCGTTAAATCTTGCTAAGTTGTGCGCATAAACGACATAAACTCCGTAAGGATTTGCTGCAGGCTGTATGTCATATCTTCAAATTTGCTTTTTGACTGCTCCGGGAATTGTTGCTGCTGAGCCGTGTTTGGTTCTTGTTACGGTGGTTGCAAAAATAAGCTTTTTGAGACAGGGTTAGCCAGTCCTGATTTTAAAGCGCTTGCGTAAGTCACATTTTTATCAGAGTTTAAGGGTCCTAGTGAGGATCTGGCTGCAGTCGAGAAGAAGGGTTTGATCTGGAGGCTGTCATCTGTTTATTTTGGGTGCGGGCGGCAGTTCCTCTCTGGTGGATACGACTTTTCAGCTCCTTATAAACAGGGCAGTCTCTGTAGTTAGCAGTGTGATTGCCACCGCAGTTGCCGCACTTTTTCGAGTTGCAGTCATCTTTGCTCGCTGGGCAGTGTGCGGAGTCATGAAGATCTCCACAAACTACACACACCGGTCGCAGTTTACAGTATGACCTTGTATGGCCATATTCTTGGCAGTTCGCACATTGTACAGGGCCATTGCATTTGTGAGGTTCTTCAACTGTAATTCTGCGGTGCAGCAGGAACTGGAGATTGTAAATGGGGTGCACTTCGTATTTCTTTAGGGGCTTATTTTCTGGTTCGAGCTCAACCTTAAAGAGTGACTGCGGCTTTCTATCCCTGTTAAGGATGTTGAAGACTGTCTTAGCGTTAAATCCCTTCTCTTGAAGCGCCTTTGTTATCTCAGCAGGCGTTACGTCGGACTCTATGCCCTTAAGTACGACTTGCAGGCCCTTGCTACTTTTTAGCTGATACGTATAAAAGTTCTTTTTATTCTCGGAAAGATATTTCGATAATACTCTGTAATTATCTTCAGACTTCATTTGAATCTTTATTTCTTGGATGTTGCCCTTTACTAGAGGCATTATGGGGAAGTTATCCTTTCCAATAAGCTCGATAATTTTGTTGACAAGAACATGGGAACTTTTTTCTCGAATATAAATAGGCGGAGTTTTGGCTTCCTTTTCTCGACTTCAGTGGATTCGGCCGCCTCAACGTCATAGGCGTCTTCCAAGATTTTAAATCGGTTTGAGTTCATGGGCGTTTCTATTCCAGCTAGGCTAGCATTGTTACGGGTTATTTTGCGTTGAGAATTTAGAGGGCTCAGCTTCCTTTTGATTTGGATGTAGCGATCCATACCAGTCTGCACGGCCGGCTTAGCACATTCATTGGTTTTGTTCTGTTTTTCGGGCAGCGCAGCGGCAGACGTATCAAAATTTGCCCTGCTAGCTGATGATGTCATTAAATGCGCAGTCGATACGGCTGCAGTTGTTGTTGTAGTTACAGTTGACGTTGTTAAAGAAATTGCGGTGCTAGTTACTGCTGATGAGCTTAGGTTATTGCATACCTGCATTGGAGCACTTTCAGCGCTCTTTGGCCGCAGAGACGTCGATGGTAGCGAGGGGGAGCAAGAACACGCTCTCTCGCTCGCTACGTTTAAGAACTCGGTCAATTGGGGGTAATTGCCCGCGCTTGATCAGAGCTTGCATTATTTTCGGTTGCTTTAAAAGAGAAGTACGCGTTATTTCTTTGTACTGAGAGCCGTCTCTCGTCATGCTCACGTTGACGTTGTGTGCGAACGTCGTTCAGACTTATTGTATTCGTGGTAAAGTTAATTAGAGTTTTAAGTGTTAAGTTTTATATTAATTAAATGACCAATCAATATAAACATTCGCGATTTCATCGCAGAAAGAGTCTTTTCGCGTTATAGTAGATTTATTATAACGGTCACTGCACTTTGTGATTTTATTGAATACTTTTTCCCGGAGCACAATAAATACACGTCTGCATGCGACGACGGTTGTAATACTTTC
>JAECXW010000824.1:0-33529 GCA_018153365.1 Drosophila fuyamai | reverse complement strand
ACAACTGGACTTCCCTAAGTCCATAATTTCTCCAAATTTTATCCGATTCCAAAGTGGCATACCTGTAAGGGTTTGTAATTTTATTCTCTAAAAATCTGCATACAAAATTTTCAATTTAACGTTGATCCAATTTTGACCCAATTTCATGTCATTTATTTCCAAGTTTCCGATGTGTTGTTAAAAGGTGGCCCAATTTTTGACTCAATTTCATGTCATTTATTTCCGATGTGTTGGTGGCCCACAACTGGACTTCCGAAGTACATAATTTCTCCAAATTTTATCCGATTCGAAAGTGGCATACCTGTAAGGGTTTGTAATTTGATTCTCTAAAAATTTGCATACAAAATTTTCAAATTAACGTTGATCCAATTTTTAACTCAATTTCATGTTATTTATTTCCAAATATCCGATGTGTTGTTAAAAGGTGGCCCAAAACTGGGCTTCCGAAGTCCATAATTTCTCCAAATCTTATCCGATTCCAAAGTGGCATACTTCTAAAGATTTTTAATTTGATTCTGGAAAGATCTGCATTAAAAATTTTCAATTTAACGTTGGTCCAATATTTGACCCAATTTCAACTCATTTATTTCCAAGTTTCCGATTTGTTGTTAAAAGGTGGCCCACAACTGGACTTCCGAAGTCTATAATTTTCCAAATCTTATCCGATCCCAAAGTGGCATACCTTTAAATATTTGTAATTTGATTTTCTAAAGATCTGCATTCAAAATTCTAATTTAACGTTGGTCCAATTTTTGACCCAATTTCAAGTCATTTATTTCCGATGTGTTGGTGGCCCACAACTGGACTTCCGAAGTCCATAATTTCTCCAAATTTTATCCGATTCGAAAGTGGCATACCTGTAAGGGTTTGTAATTTGATTCTCTAAAAATTTGCATACAAAATTTTCAATTTAACGTTGATCCAATTTTTGACCCAATTTCATGTCATTTATTTCCAAGTTTCCGATGTGTTGTTAAAAGGTGGCCCAATTTTTGACTCAATTTCATGTCATTTATTTCCGATGTGTTGGTGGCCCACAACTGGACTTCCGAAGTCCATAATTTCTCCAAATTTTATCCGATTCGAAAGTGGGATACCTGTAAGGGTTTGTAATTTGATTCTCTAAAAATTTGCATACAAAATTTTCAAATTAACGTTGATCCAATTTTTTAACCCAATTTCATGTTATTTATTTCCAAATTTCCGATGTGTTGTTAAAAGGTGGCCCAAAACTGGGCTTCCGAAGTCCATAATTTCTCCAAATCTTATCCGATTCCAAAGTGGCATACTTCTAAAGATTTTTAATTTGATTCTCGAAAGATCTGCATTAAAAATTTTCAATTTAACGTTGGTCCAATATTTGACCCAATTTCAACTCATTTATTTCCAAGTTTCCGATTTGTTGTTAAAAGGTGGCCCACAACTGGACTTCCGAAGTCTATAATTTTCCAAATTTTATCCGATTCCAAAGTGGCATACCTTTAAATATTTGTAATTTGATTTTCTAAAGATCTGCATTCAAAATTCTAATTTAACGTTGGTCCAATTTTTGACCCAATTTCAAGTCATTTATTTCCAAGTTTCATTCAAAATTCTAATTTACCATTGGTCCAATTTTTGACCCAATTTCAAGTCATTTATCCGATTCCGATTTGTTGTTAAATGGTGGCCCACAACTGGACTTCCGAAGTCCATAATTTCTCCAAATTTTATCCGATTCCAAAGTTGCATACCTCTAAAGATTTGTAATTTGATTCTCTAAAAATCTGCATACAACATTTTCAATTTAACGTTGATCAAATTTTTGACCCAATTTCATGTCATTTATTTCCAAGTTTCCGATGTGTTGTTAAAAGGTGGCCCACAACTGGGCTTCCGAAGTCCATAATTTCTCCAAATCTTATCCGATTCCAAAGTGTCATACCTTTAAAGATTTGTAATTTGATTTTCTAAAGATCTGCATTCAAAATTCTAATTTAACGTTGGTCCAATTTTTGACCCAATTTCAAGTCATTTATTTCCAAGTTTCCGATCTGTTGTTAAAAGATGGCCCACAACTGGACTTCCGAAGTCCATAATTTCTCCAAATTTTATCCTATTCCAACGTGGCATACCTGTAAGGGTTTGTAAGTTAATTCTCTAAAAATCTGCATACAAAATTTTCAATTTAACGTTGATCCAATTTTTGACCCAATTTCATGTCATTTATTTCCAAGATTCCGATGTGTTGTTAAAAGGTGGCCCACAACTGGGCTTCCGAAGTCCATAATTTCTCCAAATCTTATCCGATTCCAAAGTGGCATACCTCTAAAGATTTTTTATTTGATTCTCGAAAGGTCTGGATTCAAAATTTCCAATTTAACGTTGGTCCAATTTTTGACCCAATTTCAAGTCATTTATTTCCAAGTTTCCGATGTGTTGTTAAAAGGTGGCCCAATTTTTGACCCAAATTCATGTCATTTATTTCTGATGTGTTGGTGGCCCACAACTGGACTTCCTAAGTCCATAATTTCTCCAAATTTTATCCGATTCCAAAGTGGCATACCTGTAAGGGTTTGTAATTTTATTCTCTAAAAATCTGCATACAAAATTTTCAATTTAACGTTGATCCAATTTTTGACCCAATTTCATGTCATTTATTTCCAAGTTTCCGATGTGTTGTTAAAAGGTGGCCCAATTTCAACTGGACTTCCGAAGTCCATAATTTCTCCAAATTTTATCCGATTCCAAAGTGGCATACCTTAAAGGTTTGTAATTTGATTCTCTAAAAATCTGCATTCAAAATTTCTATTTTGATCCAATTTTTGACCCTGTCCATTTATTTCCAAAAGTTTGTTTAAAGGTTTGGCCCACAACTGGACTTCCGAAGTCCATAATTTCTCCAAATTTTATCCGATTCCAAAGTGGCATACCTGTAAGGGTTTGTAATTTGATTCTCTAAAAATTTGCATACAAAATTTTCAAATTAACGTTGATCCAATTTTTAACCCAATTTCATGTCATTTATTTCCAAATGTCCGATGTGTTGTTAAAAGGTGGCCCAAAACTGGGCTTCCGAAGTCCATAAATTTCTCGAAATTGTCCGATTCCAAAGTGGCATACTTCAAAATTTGTAATTTGATTCTCTAAAGATCTGCATTCAAAATTTCAATTAACGTTGGTCCAATTTTTGACCCAATTTCAAGTCATTTATTTCCAAGTTTCCGATGTGTTGTTAAAAGGTGGCCCACAACTGGACTTCCGAAGTCCATAATTTCTCCAAATCTTATCCGATTCCAAAGTGGCATACCTCTAAAGATTTGTAATTTGATTCTCTAAAGATCTGCATTCAAAATTTAATTTAACGTTGGTCCAATTTTTGAATCATTTATTTTCCAAGTTTCGATTTTTTTAAAAATGGCCCACAATGACTTCCGAAGTCCATACTTTTCCAAATTTTATCCGATTCCAAAGTGGCATACCTGTAAGGGTTTGTAATTTGATTCTCTAAAAATCTGCATACAAAATTTTCAATTTAACGTTGATCCAATTTTTGACCCAATTTCATGTCATTTATTTCCAAGTTTCCGATGTGTTGTTAAAAGGTGGCCCAATTTTGACAATTTATGTCATTTATTCGATGTGTGGTGGCCCACAACTGGACTTCCGAAGTCCATAATTTCTCCAAATTTTATCCGATTCCAAAGTGGCATACCTGTAAGGGTTTGTAATTTGATTCTCTAAAAATCTGCATACAAAATTTTCAATTTAACGTTGATCCAATTTTTAACCCAATTTCATGTCATTTATTTCCAAGTTTCCGATGTGTTGTTAAAAGGTGGCCCAAAACTGGGCTTCCGAAGTCCATAATTTCTCCAAATCTTATCCGATTCCAAAGTGGCATACCTTTAAAGATTTGTAATTTGATTCTCTAAAGATCTGCATTAAAAATTTTCAATTTAACGTTGGTCCAATTTTTGACCCAATTTCAACTCATTTATTTCCAAGTTTCCGATTTGTTGTTAAAAGGTGGCCCACAACTGGACTTCCGAAGTCCATAATTTCTCCAAATCTTATCCGATTCCAAAGTGGCATACCTTTAAATATTTGTAATTTGATTTTCTAAAGATCTGCATTCAAAATTCTAATTTAACGTTGGTCCAATTTTTGAC
This sequence comes from Drosophila fuyamai, assembly GCA_018153365.1. Taxonomy (NCBI): domain Eukaryota; kingdom Metazoa; phylum Arthropoda; class Insecta; order Diptera; family Drosophilidae; genus Drosophila; species Drosophila fuyamai. The sequence goes on along the minus strand of JAECXW010000824.1, from coordinate 29,378 downwards.
CCAATTTCAAGTCATTTATTTCCAAGTTTCCGATGTGTTGTTAAAGGTGGCCCACAACTGGGCTTCCGAAGTCCATAATTTCTCCAAATTTTATACGATTCCAAAGTGGCATACCTCTAAAGATTTGTAATTTGATTCTCTAAAAATCTGCATTCAAAATTTTCAACGTTGGTCCAATTTTTGACCCAATTTCATGTCATTTATTTCCAAGTTTCCGATGTGTTGTTAAAAGGTGGCCCAATTTTACCAATTTCATGTCATTTATTTCTGATGTGTTGGTGGCCCACAACTGGACTTCCGAAGTCCATAATTTCTCCAAATTTTATCCGATTCCAAAGTGGCATACCTGTAAGGGTTTGTAATTTGATTCTCTAAAAATTTGCATACAAAATTTTCAACGTTGGTCCAATTTTTGACCCAATTTCATGTCATTTATTTCCAAGTTTCCGATGTGTTGTTAAAAGGTGGCCCAAAACTGGACTTCCAAAGTCCATAATTTCTGCAAATCTTATCCGATTCCTAAGTGCCATACCTCTAAAGATTTGTAATTTGATTCTCTAAAGATCTGCATTCAAAATTTTCAATTTAACGTTGGTCCAATATTTGACCCAATTTCATGTCATTTATTTCCAAGTTTCCGATTTGTTGTTAAAAGGTGGCCCACAACTGGACTTCCGAAGTCCATAATTTCTCCAAATTTTATCCGATTCCAAAGTGGCATACCTTTAAATATTTGTAATTTGATTTTCTAAAGATCTGCATTCAAAATTCTAATTTAACGTTGGTCCAATTTTTGACCCAATTTCAAGTCATTTATTTCCAAGTTTCATTCAAAATTAATTTACCATTGGTCCAATTTTGACCCAATTTCAAGTCATTTATCCGATTCCGATTTGTTGTTAAAAGGTGGCCCACAACTGGACTTCCGAAGTCCATAATTTCTCCAAATTTTATCCGATTCCAAAGTTGCATACCTCTAAAGATTTGTAATTTGATTCTCTAAAAATCTGCATACAAAATTTTCAATTTAACGTTGATCCAATTTTTGACCCAATTTCATGTCATTTATTTCCAAGTTTCCGATGTGTTGTTAAAAGGTGGCCCACAACTGGGCTTCCGAAGTCCATAATTTCTCCAAATTTTATCCGATTTCAAAGTGGCATATCTCTAAAGATTTGTAATTTGATTCTCTAAAAATCTGCATTCAAAATTTTCAATTTAACGTTGGTCCAATTTTTGACCCAATTTCAAGTCATTTATTTCCAAGTTTCCGATGTGTTGTTAAAAGATGGCCCACAACTGGACTTCCAAAGTCCATAATTTCTCCAAATTTTATCCTATTCCAACGTGGCATACCTGTAAAGGGTTTGTAATTTAATTCTCTAAAAATCTGCATACAAAATTTTCAATTTAACGTTGATCCAATTTTTGACCCAATTTCATGTCATTTATTTCCAAGTTTCCGATGTGTTGTTAAAAGGTGGCCCACAACTGGGCTTCCGAAGTCCATAATTTCTCCAAATTTTATCCGATTTCAAAGTGGCATATCTCTAAAGATTTGTAATTTGATTCTCTAAAAATCTGCATTCAAAATTTTCAATTTAACGTTGGTCCAATTTTTGACCCAATTTCAAGTCATTTATTTCCAAGTTTCCGATGTGTTGTTAAAAGGTGTTAAAGTTTTTGTGGCCCACAACTGGACTTCCGAAGTCCATAATTTCTCCAAATTTTATCCGATTCCAAAGTGGCATACCTGTAAGGGTTTGTAATTTGATTCTCTAAAAATCTGCATACAAAATTTTCAATTTAACGTTGATCCAATTTTTGACCCAATTTCATGTCATTTATTTCCAAGTTTCCGATGTGTTGTTAAAAAGGCCAACCATTATGTCATTTATTTCGATGGCCCACAACTGGACTTCCGAAGTCCATAATTTCTCCAAATTTTATCCGATTCCAAAGTGGCATACCTGTAAAGGTTTGTAATTTGATTCTCTAAAAATCTGCATACAAAATTTTCAAATTAACGTTGGTCCAATTTTTGACCCAATTTCATGTCATTTATTTCCAAGTTTCCGATGTGTTGTTAAAAGGTGGCCCAAAACTGGACTTCCGAAGTCCATAATTTCTCCAAATCTTATCCGATTCCAATTAAAAGTATAATTTAAATTTTATCCGATTCCAAAGTGGCATACCTTTAAAGATTTGTAATTTTATTCTCCAAAAATCTGCATTCAAAATTTTCAATTTAACGTTGGTCCAATTTTTGACCCAATTTCATGTCATTTATTTCCAAGTTTCCGATGTGTTGTTAAAAGGTGGCCCAATTTTTGACCCAATTTCAAGTCATTTATTTCCAAGTTTCGATTTGTTGTTAAAGGTGGCCCACAACTGGACTTCCGAAGTCCATAATTTCTCCAAATTTTATCCGATTCCAAAGTGGCATACCTGTAAGGGTTTGTAATTTGATTCTCTAAAAATCTTGCATACAAAATTTTCAATTTAACGTTGATCCAATTTTTAACCCAATTTCATGTCATTTATTTCCAAGTTTCCGATGTGTTGTTAAAAGGTGGCCCAAAACTGGGCTTCACGAAGTCCATAATTTCTCCAAATCTTTATCCGATTCCAAAGTGGCATACCTCTAAAGATTTGTAATTTGATTCTCTAAAGATCTGCATTAAAAATTTTCAATTTAACGTTGGTCCAATTTTTGACCCAATTTCAAGTCATTTATTTCCAAGTTTCCGATTTGTTGTTAAAAGGTGGCCCACAACTGGACTTCCGAAGTCTATAATTTCTCCAATTTTATCCGATTCCAAAGTGGCATACCTTTAAAGATTTGTAATTTGATTTTCTAAAGATCTGTATTCAAAATTTTCAATTTAACGTTGGTCCAATTTTTGACCCAATTTCAAGTCATTTATTTCCAAGTTTCCGATGTGTTGTTAAAAGGTGGCCCACAACTGGACTTCCGAAGTCCATAATTTCTCCAAATTTTATCCGATTCCAAAGTGGCATACCTGTAAAGGTTTGTAATTTGATTCTCTAAAATCTGCATACAAAATTTTCAATTTAACGTTGATCCAATTTTTGACCCAATTTCATGTCATGTCATTTATTTCCAAGTTTCCGATGTGTTGTTAAAAATGTGTCTGGTCCGAAGTCCATAATTTCTCCAAATTTTATCCGATTCCAAAGTGGCATACCTTTAAAGATTTGTAATTTGATTCTCTAAAAATCTGCATTACAAAATTTTCAATTTAACGTTGGTCCAATTTTTGACCCAATTTCAAGTCATTTATTTCCAAGTTTCCGATTTGTTGTTAAAAGGTGGCCCACAACTGGACTTCCGAAGTCCATAATTTCTCCAAATTTTATCCGATTCCAAAGTGGCATACCTCTAAAGATTTGTAATTTGATTCTCTAAAAATCTGCATTCAAAATTTTCAATTTAACGTTGGTCCAATTTTTGACCCAATTTCAAGTCATTTATTTCCAAGTTTCCGATTTGTTGTTAAAAGGTGGCCCACAACTGGACTTCCGAAGTCCATAATTTCTCCAAATTTTATCCGATTCCAAAGTGGCATACCTTTAAAGATTTGTAATTTGATTTTCTAAAGATCTGCATTCAAAATTCTAATTTAACGTTGGTCCAATTTTTGACCCAATTTCAAGTCATTTATTTCCAAGTTTCCGATTTGTTGTAGGTTAAAGGTGGCCCACAACTGGACTTCCGAAGTCCATAATTTCTCCAAATTTTATCCGATTCCAAAGTTGCATACCTCTAAAGATTTGTAATTTGATTCTCTAAAAATCTGTATACAAAATTTTCAATTTAACGTTGGTCCAATTTTTGACCCAATTTCATGTCATTTATTTCCAAGTTTCCGATGTGTTGTTAAAAGGTGGCCCACAACTGGACTTCCGAAGTCCATAATTTCTCCAAATTTTATCCGATTCCAAAGTGGCATACCTTTAAAGATTTGTAATTTGATTCTCTAAAAATCTGCATTCAAAATTTTCAATTTAACGTTGGTCCAATTTTTGACCCAATTTCAAGTCATTTATTTCAACAAGTTTCCGATTTGTTGTTAAAAGGTGGCCCACAACTGGACTTCCGAAGTCCATAATTTCTCCAAATTTTATCCGATTCCAAAGTGGCATACCTCTAAAGATTTGTAATTTGATTCTCTAAAAATCTGTATTCAAAATTTTCAATTTAACGTTGGTCCAATTTTTGACCCAATTTCATGTCATTTATTTCCAAGTTTCCGATGTGTTGTTAAAAGGTGGCCCACAACTGGACTTCCGAAGTCCATAATTTCTCCAAATTTTATCCGATTCCAAAGTGGCATACCTCTAAAGATTTGTAATTTGATTCTCTAAAAATCTGCATTCAAAATTTTCAATTTAACGTTGGTCCAATTTTTGACCCAATTTCATGTCATTTATTTCCAAGTTTCCGATGTGTTGTTAAAAGGTGGCTTACAACTGGACTTCCGAAGTCCATAATCTCTCCAAATTTTATCCGATTCCAAAGTGGCATACCTTTAAAGATTTGTAATTTGATTTTCTAAAGATCTGCGTTCAAAATTTTCAATTTAACGTTGGTCCAATTTTTGACCCAATTTCAAGTCATTTATTTCCAAGTTTCCGATTTGTTGTTAAAAGGTGGCCCACAACTGGACTTCCGAAGTCCATAATTTCTCCAAATCTTTATCCGATTCCAAAGTGGCATACCTTCTAAAGATTTGTAATTTGATTTTCTAAAAATCTGCATTCAAAATTTCTAATTTAACGTTGGTCCAATTTTTGACCCAATTTCAAGTCATTTATTTCCAAGTTTCCAAATTTTGTTGTTAAAAGGTGGCGCCTACAACTGGACTTCCGAAGTCCATAATTTCTCCAAATTTTATCCGATTCCAAAGTGGCATACCTGTAAAGGTTTGTAATTTGATTCTCTAAAAATCTGCATACAAAATTTTCAATTTAACGTTGGTCCAATTTTTGACGCAATAAATTCAAGTCATTTATTTCCAAGTTTCCGATGTGTTGTTAAAAGGTGGCCCACAACTGGACTTCCGAAGTCCATAATTTCTCCAAATTTTATCCGATTCCAAAGTGTGCATACCTTTAAAGATTTGTAATTTGATTTTCTAAAGATCTGCGTTCAAAATTTTCAATTTAACGTTGGTCCAATTTTTGACCCAATTTCAAGTCATTTATTTCCAAGTTTCCGATTTGTTGTTAAAAGGTGGCCCACAACTGGACTTCCAAAGTCCATAATTTCTCCAAATTTTATCCGATTCCAAAGTGGCATACCTCTAAAGATTTGTAATTTGATTCTCTAAAAATCTGTATACAAAATTTTCAATTTAACGTTGGTCCAATTTTGACCCAATTTCAAGTCATTTATTTCCAAGTTTCGGATTTGTTAAAAGGTGGCCCACAACTGGACTTCCGAAGTCCATAATTTCTCAAAATTTATCCGATTCCAAAGTTGCATACCTCTAAAGATTTGTAATTTGATTCTCTAAATATCTGTATAAAAAATTTTCAATTTAACGTTGGTCCAATTTTTGACCCAATTTCAAGTCATTTATTTCCAAGTTTCCGATGTGTTGTTAAAAGGTGGCCCACAACTGGACTTCCAAAGTCCATAATTTCTCCAAATTTTATCCGATTCCAAAGTGGCATACCTGTAAGGGTTTGTAATTTGATTCTCTAAAAATCTGCATACAAAATTTTCAATTTAACGTTGATCCAATTTTTGACCCAATTTCATGTCATTTATTTCCAAGTTTCCGATGTGTTGTTAAAAGGTGGCCCACAACTGGACTTCCGAAGTCCATAATTTCTCCAAATTTTATCCGATTCCAAAGTGGCATACCTCTAAAGATTTGTAATTTGATTCTCTAAAAATCCTGCATTCAAAATTTTCAATTTAACGTTGGTCCAATTTTTGACCCAATTTCAAGTCATTTATTTCCAAGTTTCCGATGTGTTGTTAAAAGGTGGCCCACAACTGGACTTCCAAAGTCCATAATTCATCTCCAAATTTTATCCGATTCCAAAGTGATTTGTAATTTGATTCTCTAAAGATCTGCATTCAAAATTTTCAATTTAACGTTGGTCCAATTTTTGACCCAATTTCATGTCATTTATTTCCAAGTTTCCGATGTGTTGTTAAAAGGTGGCCCACAACTGGACTTCCGAAGTCCATAATTTCTCCAAATTTTATCCGATTCCAAAGTGCCTTCTAAAGATTTGTAATTTGATTCTCTAAAAATCTGCATTCAAAATTTTCAATTTAACGTTGGTCCAATTTTTGACCCAATTTCATGTCATTTATTTCCAAGTTTCCGATGTGTTGTTAAAAGGTGGCCCACAACTGGACTTCCGAAGTCCATTAATCTCTCAAATTTTTATCCAATTCCAAAGTTCACAAACCTTAAATTTTGTAATTTGATTCTCTAAAGATCTGCATTCAAAATTTTCAATTTAACGTTGGTCCAATTTTTGACCCAATTTCAAGTCATTTATTTCCAAGTTTCCGATTTGTTGTTAAAAGGTGGCCCACAACTGGACTTCCGAAGTCCATAATTTCTCCAAATTTTATCCGATTCCAAAGTTGCATACCTCTAAAGATTTGTAATTTGATTCTCTTAAAATCTGTATTCAAAATTTTCAATTTAACGTTGGTCCAATTTTTGACCCAATTTCATGTCATTTATTTCCAAGTTTCCGATGTGTTGTTAAAAGGTGGCCCACAACTGGCTTCCAAAGTCCATAATTTCTCCAAATTTTATCCGATTCCAAAGTTGCATACCTCTAAAGATTTGTAATTTGATTCTCTAAAAATCTGTATTCAAAATTTTCAATTTAACGTTGGTCCAATTTTTGACCCAATTTCAAGTCATTTATTTCCAAGTTTCCGATGTGATGTTAAAAGGTGGCCCACAACTGGACTTCCGAAGTCCATAATTTCTCCAAATTTTATCCGATTCCAAATTGGCATACCTGTAAAGGTTTGTAATTTGATTCTCTAAAAATCTGCATACAAAATTTTCAATTTAACGTTGGTCCAATTTTTGACCCAATTTCATGTCATTTATTTCCAAGTTTCCGATGTGTTGTTAAAAGGTGGCCCACAACTGGACTTCCGAAGTCCATAATTTCTCCAAATTTTATCCGATTCCAAAGTGGCATACCTTTAAATATTTGTAATTTGATTTTCTAAAGATCTGCATTCAAAATTCTAATTTAACGTTGGTGCAAATTTTGACCCAATTTCAAGTCATTTATTTCCAAGTTTCCGATTTGTTGTTAAAAGGTGGCCCACAACTGGACTTCCGAAGTCCATAATTTCTCCAAATTTTATCCGATTCCAAAGTTGCATACCTCTAAAGATTTGTAATTTGATTCTCTAAAAATCTGTATTCAAAATTTTCAATTTAACGTTGGTCCAATTTTTGACCCAATTTCATGTCATTTATTTCCAAGTTTCCGATGTGTTGTTAAAAGGTGGCCCACAACTGGACTTCCGAAGTCCATAATTTCTCCAAATTTTATCCGATTCCAAAGTGGCATACCTGTAAAGGTTTGTAATTTGATTCTCTAAAAATCTGCATACAAAATTTTCAATTTAACGTTGATCCAATTTTTGACCCAATTTCATGTCATTTATTTCCAAGTTTCCGATGTGTTGTTAAAAGGTGGCCCACAACTGGACTTCCGAAGTCCATAATTTCTCCAAATTTTATCCGATTCCAAAGTGGCATACCTTTAAAGATTTGTAATTTGATTCTCTAAAAATCTGCATTCAAAATTTTCAATTTAACGTTGGTCCAATTTTTGACCCAATTTCAAGTCATTTATTTCCAAGTTTCCGATGTGTTGTTAAAAGGTGGCCCACAACTGGACTTCCGAGTCCATAATCCAAATTATCCATTCAAAATAGCATACCTCTAAAATTTGTAAAAATTTGATTCAATCAATTTAACGTTGGTCAAATTTTGACCCAATTTCATTTCCTTTTTTTCAAGTTTGTTGTTAAAAAAAGTGACTTCCAAGCCATAATTTCTCCAAATTTTATCCGATTCCAAAGTGGCATACCTTTAAAGATTTGTAATTTGATTTTCTAAAAATCTGCATTCAAAATTTTCAATTTAACGTTGGTCCAATTTTTGACCCAATTTCAAGTCATTTATTTCCAAGTTTCCGATGTGTTGTTAAAAGGTGGCCCACAACTGGACTTCCAAAGTCCATAATTTCTCCAAATTTTATCCGATTCCAAAGTGGCATACCTCTAAAGATTTGTAATTTGATTCTCTAAAAATCTGTATTCAAAATTTTCAATTTAACGTTGGTCCAATTTTTGACCCAATTTCATGTCATTTATTTCCAAGTTTCCGATGTGTTGTAAAAGGTGGCCCACAACTGGACTTCCGAAGTCCATAATTTCTCCAAATTTTATCCGATTCCAAAGTGGCATACCTCTAAAGATTTGTAATTTGATTCTCTAAAAATCTGCATTCAAAATTTTCAATTTAACGTTGGTCCAATTTTTGACCCAATTTCATGTCATTTATTTCCAAGTTTCCGATGTGTTGTTAAAAGGTGGCCCACAACTGGACTTCCGAAGTCCATAATTTCTCCAAATTTTATCCGATTCCAAAGTGGCATACCTCTAAAGATTTGTAATTTGATTCTCTAAAAATCTGCATACAAAATTTTCAATTTAACGTTGGTCCAATTTTTGACCCAATTTCATGTCATTTATTTCCAAGTTTCCGATTTGTTGTTAAAAGGTGGCCCACAACTGGACTTCCGAAGTCCATAATTTCTCCAAATTTTATCCGATTCCAAAGTTGCATACCTCTAAAGATTTGTAATTTGATTCTCTAAAAATCTGCATACAAAATTTTCAATTTAACGTTGATCCAATTTTTGACCCAATTTCATGTCATTTATTTCCAAGTTTCCGATGTGTTGTTAAAAGGTGGCCCACAACTGGACTTCCAAGTCCATAATTTCTCCAAATTTTATCCGATTCCAAAGTTGCATACCTCTAAAGATTTGTAATTTGATTCTCTAAAAATCTGTATTCAAAATTTTCAATTTAACGTTGGTCCAATTTTTTGACCCAATTTCAAGTCATTTATTTCCAAGTTTCCGATGTGTTGTTAAAAGGTGGCCCACAACTGGACTTCCGAAAGTCCATAATTTCTCCAAATTTTATCCGATTCCAAAGTTGCATACCTCTAAAGATTTGTAATTTGATTCTCTAAAAATCTGTATTCAAAATTTTCAATTTAACGTTGGTCCAATTTTTGACCCAATTTCATGTCATTTATTTCCAAGTTTCCGATGTGTTGTTAAAAGGTGGCCCACAACTGGACTTCCAAAGTCCATAATTTCTAAAAATCTGCATCAAATTTTATTTCCAAAGTTTGCCCAATAGCATTTACCTCTAAAGATTTGTAATTTGATTCTCTAAAATTCTGTCATTCAAAATTTTCAATTTAACGTTGGATTTTCCAAAATCTTAAACCAATTTCATGTCATTTATTTCCAAGTTTCCGATTTGTTGTTAAAAGGTGGCCCACAACTGGACTTCCGAAGTCCATAATTTCTCCAAATTTTATCCGATTCCAAAGTCTGCATAACCTCTAAAGATTTGTAATTTGTAATTCTTCTAAAAATCTGTATTCAAAATTTTCAATTTAACGTTGGTCCAATTTTTGACCCAATTTCATGTCATTTATTTCCAAGTTTCCGATGTGTTGTTAAAAGGTGGCCCACAACTGGACTTCCAAAGTCCATAATTTCTCCAAATTTTATCCGATTCCAAAGTGGCATACCTCTAAAAGATTTGTAATTTGATTCTCTAAAAATCTGTATTCAAAATTTTCAATTTAACGTTGGTCCAATTTTTGACCCAATTTCATGTCATTTATTTCCAAGTTTCCGATGTGTTGTTAAAAGGTGGCCCACAACTGGACTTCCGAAGTCCATAATTTCTCCAAATTTTATCCGATTCCAAAGTGGCATACCTTTAAAGATTTGTAATTTGATTCTCTAAAAATCTGCATTCAAAATTTTCAATTTAACGTTGGTCCAATTTTTGACCCAATTTCATTATGTCATTTATTTCCAAGTTTCCGATGTGTTGTTAAAAGGTGGCCCACAACTGGACTTCCGAAAGTCCATAATTTCTCCAAATTTTATCCGATTCCAAAGTGGCATACCTTCTAAAGATTTGTAATTTGATTCTCTAAAAATCTGCATTCAAAATTTTCAATTTAACGTTGGTCCAATTTTTGACCCAATTTCATGTCATTTATTTCCAAGTTTCCGATGTGTTGTTAAAAGGTGGCCCACAACTGGACTTCCGAAGTCCATAATTTCTCCAAATTTTATCCGATTCCAAAGTGGCATACCTTTAAAGATTTGTAATTTGATTCTCTAAAAATCTGCATTCAAAATTTTCAATTTAACGTTGGTCCAATTTTTGACCCAATTTCAAGTCATTTATTTCCAAGTTTCCGATGTGTTGTTAAAAGGTGGCCCACAACTGGACTTCCGAAGTCCATAATTTCTCCAAATTTTATCCGATTCCAAAGTGGCATACCTCTAAAGATTTGTAATTTGATTCTCTAAAAATCTGCATTCAAAATTTTCAATTTAACGTTGGTCCAATTTTTGACCCAATTTCATGTCATTTATTTCCAAGTTTCCGATGTGTTGTTAAAAGGTGGCCCTACAACTGGACTTCCAAAGTCCATAATTTCTCCAAATTTTATCCGATTCAAAAGTTGCATACCTCTAAAGATTTGTAATTTGATTCTCTAAAAATCTGTATTCAAAATTTTCAATTTAACGTTGGTCCAATTTTTGACCCAATTTCATGTCATTTATTTCCAAGTTTCCGATGTGTTGTTAAAAGGTGGCCCACAACTGGACTTCCGAAGTCCATAATTTCTCCAAATTTTATCCGATTCCAAAGTGGCATACCTCTAAAGATTTGTAATTTTATTCTCTATCTAAAATCTGCATTCAAAATTTTCAATTTAACGTTGGTCCAATTTTTGACCCAATTTCATGTCATTTATTTCCAAGTTTCCGATTTGTTGTTAAAAGGTGGCCCACAACTGGACTTCCGAAGTCCATAATTTCTCCAAATTTTATCCGATTCCAAAGTTGCATACCTCTAAAGATTTGTAATTTGATTCTCTAAAAATCTGTATTCAAAATTTTCAATTTAACGTTGGTCCAATTTTTGACCCAATTTCAAGTCATTTAATTTTTAACTCAATTTCCAATTTTCCGATTTGTTGTTAAAAGGTGGCCCACAACTGGACTTCCAAAGTCCATAATTTCTCCAAATTTTATCCGATTCCAAAGTTGCATACCTCTAAAGATTTGTAATTTGATTCTCTAAAAATCTGTATTCAAAATTTTCAATTTAACGTTGGTCCAATTTTTGACCCAATTTCATGTCATTTATTTCCAAGTTTCCGATGTGTTGTTAAAAGGTGGCCCACAACTGGACTTCCAGAAGTCCATAATTTCTCCAAATTTTATCCGATTCCAAAGTGGCATACCTCTAAAGGTTTGTAATTTGATTCTCTAAAAATCTGCATACAAAATTTTCAATTTAACGTTGATCCAATTTTTGACCCAATTTCAAGTCATTTATTTCCAAGTTTCCGATGTGTTGTTAAAAGGTGGCCCACAACTGGACTTCCGAAGTCCATAATCTCTCCAAATTTTATCCGATTCCAAAGTGGCATACCTTTAAAGATTTGTAATTTGATTTTCTAAAGATCTGCATTCAAAATTCTCAATTTAACGTTGGTCCAATTTTTGACCCAATTTCAAGTGCATTTATTTCCAAGTTTCCGATTTGTTGTTAAAAGGTGGCCCACAACTGGACTTCCGAAGTCCATAATTTCTCCAAATTTTATCCGATTCCAAAGTTGCATACCTCTAAAGATTTGTAATTTGATTCTCTAAAAATCTGTATTCAAAATTTTCAATTTAACGTTGGTCCAATTTTTGACCCAATTTCATGTCATTTATTTCCAAGTTTCCGATGTGTTGTTAAAAGGTGGCCCACAACTGGACTTCCGAAGTCCATAATTTCTCCAAATTTTATCCGATTCCAAAGTGGCATACCTCTAAAGGTTTGTAATTTGATTCTCTAAAAATCTGTATTCAAAATTTTCAATTTAACGTTGGTCCAATTTTTGACCCAATTTCATGTCATTTATTTCCAAGTTTCCGATGTGTTGTTAAAAGGTGGCCCACAACTGGACTTCCGAAGTCCATAATTTCTCCAAATTTTATCCGATTCCAAAGTGGCATACCTTTAAAGATTTGTAATTTGATTCTCTAAAGATCTGCATTCAAAATTCTAATTTTAACGTTGGTCCAATTTTTGACCCAATTTCAAGTCATTTATTTCCAAGTTTCCGATGTGTTGTTAAAAGGTGGCCCACAACTGGACTTCCGAAGTCCATAATTTCTCCAAATTTTATCCGATTCCAAAGTGGCATACCTTTAAAGATTTGTAATTTGATTCTCTAAAAGATCTGCATTCAAAATTTTCAATTTAACGTTGGTCCAATTTTTGACCCAATTTCAAGTCATTTATTTCCAAGTTTCCGATTTGTTGTTAAAAGGTGGCCCACAACTGGACTTCCGAAGTCCATAATTTCTCCAAATTTTATCCGATTCCAAAGTGTGCATACCTCTAAAGATTTGTAATTTGATTCTCTAAAAATCTGTATTCAAAATTTTCAATTTAACGTTGGTCCAATTTTTGACCCAATTTCATGTCATTTTTATTTTTCCAAGTTTCCGATTTGTTGTTAAAAGATTGCACGCACAACTGGACTTCCGAAGTCCATAATTTCTCCAAATTTTATCCGATTCCAAAGTTGCATACCTCTAAAGATTTGTAATTTGATTCTCTAAAAATCTGTATTCAAAATTTTCAATTTAACGTTGGTCCAATTTTTGACCCAATTTCATGTCATTTATTTCCAAGTTTCCGATGTGTTGTTAAAAGGTGGCCCACAACTGGACTTCCGAAGTCCATAATTTCTCCAAATTTTATCCGATTCCAAAGTTGCATACCTCTAAAGATTTGTAATTTGATTCTCTAAAAATCTGTATTCAAAATTTTCAATTTAACGTTGGTCCAATTTTTGACCCAATTTCATGTCATTTATTTCCAAGTTTCCGATGTGTTGTTAAAAGGTGGCCCACAACTGGACTTCCGAAGTCCATAATTCTCTCCAAATTTTATCCGATTCCAAAGTGGCATACCTTTAAAGATTTGTAATTTGATTTTCTAAAAATCTGCATTCAAAATTTTCAATTTAACGTTGGTCCAATTTTTGACCCAATTTCAAGTCATTTATTTCCAAGTTTCCGATTTGTTGTTAAAAGGTGGCCCACAACTGGACTTCCGAAGTCCATAATTTCTCCAAATTTTATCCGATTCCAAAGTTGCATACCTCTAAAGATTTGTAATTTGATTCTCTAAAAATCTGTATTCAAAATTTTCAATTTAACGTTGGTCCAATTTTTGACCCAATTTCATGTCATTTATTTCCAAGTTTCCGATGTGTTGTTAAAAGGTGGCCCACAACTGGACTTCCGAAGTCCATAATTTCTCCAAATTTTATCCGATTCCAAAGTGGCATACCTCTAAGGATTTGTAATTTGATTCTCTAAAAATCTGTATTCAAAATTTTCAATTTAACGTTGGTCCAATTTTTGACCCAATTTCATGTCATTTATTTCCAAGTTTCCGATGTGTTGTTAAAAGGTGGCCCACAACTGGACTTCCGAAGTCCATAATTTCTCCAAATTTTATCCGATTCCAAAGTGGCATACCTCTAAAGATTTGTAATTTGATTCTCTAAAAATCTGCATTCAAAATTTTCAATTTAACGTTGGTCCAATTTTTGACCCAATTTCAAGTCATTTATTTCCAAGTTTCCGATGTGTTGTTAAAAGGTGGCCCACAACTGGACTTCCGAAGTCCATAATTTCTCCAAATTTTATCCGATTCCAAAGTGGCATACCTTTAAAGATTTGTAATTTGATTCTCTAAAAATCTGCATTCAAAATTTTCAATTTAACGTTGGTCCAATTTTTGACCCAATTTCAAGTCATTTATTTCCAAGTTTCCGATTTGTTGTTAAAAGGTGGCCCACAACTGGACTTCCGAAGTCCATAATTTCTCCAAATTTTATCCGATTCCAAAGTTGCATACCTCTAAAGATTTGTAATTTGATTCTCTAAAAATCTGTATTCAAAATTTTCAATTTAACGTTGGTCCAATTTTTGACCCAATTTCATGTCATTTATTTCCAAGTTTCCGATGTGTTGTTAAAAGGTGGCCCACAACTGGACTTCCGAAGTCCATAATTTCTCCAAATTTTATCCGATTCCAAAGTGGAATACCTTAAAGATTTGTAATTTGATTCTCTAAAAATCTGCATTCAAAATTTTCAATTTAACGTTGGTCCAATTTTTGACCCAATTTCATGTCATTTATTTCCAAGTTTCCGATGTGTTGTTAAAAGGTGGCCCACAACTGGACTTCCGAAGTCCATAATTTCTCCAAATTTTATCCGATTCCAAAGTGGCATACCTTTAAAGATTTGTAATTTGATTTTCTAAAGATCTGCATTCAAAATTTTCAATTTAACGTTGGTCCAATTTTTGACCCAATTTCAAGTCATTTATTTCCAAGTTTCCGATTTGTTGTTAAAAGGTGGCCCACAACTGGACTTCCGAAGTCCATAATTTCTCCAAATTTTATCCGATTCCAAAGTTGCATACCTCTAAAGATTTGTAATTTGATTCTCTAAAAATCTGTATTCAAAATTTTCAATTTAACGTTGGTCCAATTTTTGACCCAATTTCATGTCATTTATTTCCAAGTTTCCGATGTGTTAAAAGTTTAAAGGTGGCCCACAACTGGACTTCCGAAGTCCATAATTTCTCCAAATTTTATCCGATTCCAAAGTTGCATACCTCTAAAGATTTGTAATTTGATTCTCTAAAAATCTGCATTCAAAATTTTCAATTTAACGTTGGTCCAATTTTTGACCCAATTTCATGTCATTTATTTCCAAGTTTCCGATGTGTTGTTAAAAGGTGGCCCACAACTGGACTTCCGAAGTCCATAATTTCTCCAAATTTTATCCGATTCCAAAGTGGCATACCTCTAAAGATTTGTAATTTGATTCTCTAAAAATCTGCATTCAAAATTTTCAATTTAACGTTGGTCCAATTTTTGACCCAATTTCAAGTCATTTATTTCCAAGTTTCCGATGTGTTGTTAAAAGGTGGCCCACAACTGGACTTCCGAAGTCCATAATTTCTCCAAATTTTATCCGATTCCAAAGTGGCATACCTCTAAAGATTTGTAATTTGATTCTCTAAAAATCTGTATTCAAAATTTTCAATTTAACGTTGGTCCAATTTTTGACCCAATTTCAAGTCATTTATTTCCAAGTTTCCGATGTGTTGTTAAAAGGTGGCCCACAACTGGACTTCCGAAGTCCATAATTTCTCCAAATTTTATCCGATTCCAAAGTTGCATACCTCTAAAGATTTGTAATTTGATTCTCTAAAAATCTGTATTCAAAATTTTCAATTTAACGTTGGTCCAATTTTTGACCCAATTTCATGTCATTTATTTCCAAGTTTCCGATGTGTTGTTAAAAGGTGGCCCACAACTGGACTTCCAAAGTCCATAATTTCTCCAAATTTTATCCGATTCCAAAGTTGCATACCTCTAAAGATTTGTAATTTGATTCTCTAAAAATCTGTATTCAAAATTTTCAATTTAACGTTGGTCCAATTTTTGACCCAATTTCAAGTCATTTATTTCCAAGTTTCCGATGTGTTGTTAAAAGGTGGCCCACAACTGGACTTCCGAAGTCCATAATTTCTCCAAATTTTATCCGATTCCAAAGTGGCATACCTCTAAAGATTTGTAATTTGATTCTCTAAAAATCTGTATTCAAAATTTTCAATTTAACGTTGGTCCAATTTTTGACCCAATTTCATGTCATTTATTTCCAAGTTTCCGATGTGTTGTTAAAAGGTGGCCCACAACTGGACTTCCGAAGTCCATAATTTCTCCAAATTTTATCCGATTCCAAAGTTGGCATACCTTTAAAGATTTGTAATTTGATTCTCTAAAAATCTGCATTCAAAATTTTCAATTTAACGTTGGTCCAATTTTTGACCCAATTTCAAGTCATTTATTTCCAAGTTTCCGATTTGTTGTTAAAAGGTGGCCCACAACTGGACTTCCAAAGTCCATAATTTCTCCAAATTTTATCCGATTCCAAAGTTGCATACCTCTAAAGATTTGTAATTTGATTCTCTAAAAATCTGTATTCAAAATTTTCAATTTAACGTTGGTCCAATTTTTGACCCAATTTCATGTCATTTATTTCCAAGTTTCCGATGTGTTGTTAAAAGGTGGCCCACAACTGGACTTCCGAAGTCCATAATTTCTCCAAATTTTATCCGATTCCAAAGTGGCATACCTGTAAAGATTTGTAATTTGATTCTCTAAAAATCTGCATTCAAAATTTTCAATTTAACGTTGGTCCAATTTTTGACCCAATTTCATGTCATTTATTTCCAAGTTTCCGATGTGTTGTTAAAAGGTGGCCCACAACTGGACTTCCGAAGTCCATAATTTCTCCAAATTTTATCCGATTCCAAAGTGGCATACCTCTAAAGATTTGTAATTTGATTCTCTAAAAATCTGCATTCAAAATTTTCAATTTAACGTTGGTCCAATTTTTGACCCAATTTCAAGTCATTTATTTCCAAGTTTCCGATTTGTTGTTAAAAGGTGGCCCACAACTGGACTTCCGAAGTCCATAATTTCTCCAAATTTTATCCGATTCCAAAGTTGCATACCTCTAAAGATTTGTAATTTGATTCTCTAAAAATCTGTATTCAAAATTTTCAATTTAACGTTGGTCCAATTTTTGACCCAATTTCATGTCATTTATTTCCAAGTTTCCGATGTGTTGTTAAAAGGTGGCCCACAACTGGACTTCCGAAGTCCATAATTTCTCCAAATTTTATCCGATTCCAAAGTTGCATACCTCTAAAGATTTGTAATTTGATTCTCTAAAAATCTGTATTCAAAATTTTCAATTTAACGTTGGTCCAATTTTTGACCCAATTTCAAGTCATTTATTTCCAAGTTTCCGATGTGTTGTTAAAAGGTGGCCCACAACTGGACTTCCGAAGTCCATAATTTCTCCAAATTTTATCCGATTCCAAAGTTGCATACCTCTAAAGATTTGTAATTTGATTCTCTAAAAATCTGTATTCAAAATTTTCAATTTAACGTTGGTCCAATTTTTGACCCAATTTCATGTCATTTATTTCCAAGTTTCCGATGTGTTGTTAAAAGGTGGCCCACAACTGGACTTCCGAAGTCCATAATTTCTCCAAATTTTATCCGATTCCAAAGTGGCATACCTTTAAAGATTTGTAATTTGATTTTCTAAAGATCTGCATTCAAAATTTTCAATTTAACGTTGGTCCAATTTTTGACCCAATTTCAAGTCATTTATTTCCAAGTTTCCGATTTGTTGTTAAAAGGTGGCCCACAACTGGACTTCCGAAGTCCATAATTTCTCCAAATTTTATCCGATTCCAAAGTTGCATACCTCTAAAGATTTGTAATTTGATTCTCTAAAAATCTGTATTCAAAATTTTCAATTTAACGTTGGTCCAATTTTTGACCCAATTTCATGTCATTTATTTCCAAGTTTCCGATTTGTTGTTAAAAGGTGGCCCACAACTGGACTTCCAAAGTCCATAATTTCTCCAAATTTTATCCGATTCCAAAGTTGCATACCTCTAAAGATTTGTAATTTGATTCTCTAAAAATCTGTATTCAAAATTTTCAATTTAACGTTGGTCCAATTTTTGACCCAATTTCATGTCATTTATTTCCAAGTTTCCGATGTGTTGTTAAAAGGTGGCCCACAACTGGACTTCCAAAGTCCATAATTTCTCCAAATTTTATCCGATTCCAAAGTTGCATACCTCTAAAGATTTGTAATTTGATTCTCTAAAAATCTGTATTCAAAATTTTCAATTTAACGTTGGTCCAATTTTTGACCCAATTTCATGTCATTTATTTCCAAGTTTCCGATGTGTTGTTAAAAGGTGGCCCACAACTGGACTTCCGAAGTCCATAATTTCTCCAAATTTTATCCGATTCCAAAGTGGCATACCTTTAAAGATTTGTAATTTGATTCTCTAAAAATCTGCATTCAAAATTTTCAATTTAACGTTGGTCCAATTTTTGACCCAATTTCAAGTCATTTATTTCCAAGTTTCCGATTTGTTGTTAAAAGGTGGCCCACAACTGGACTTCCGAAGTCCATAATTTCTCCAAATTTTATCCGATTCCAAAGTTGCATACCTCTAAAGATTTGTAATTTGATTCTCTAAAAATCTGTATTCAAAATTTTCAATTTAACGTTGGTCCAATTTTTGACCCAATTTCATGTCATTTATTTCCAAGTTTCCGATGTGTTGTTAAAAGGTGGCCCACAACTGGACTTCCAAAGTCCATAATTTCTCCAAATTTTATCCGATTCCAAAGTTGCATACCTCTAAAGATTTGTAATTTGATTCTCTAAAAATCTGTATTCAAAATTTTCAATTTAACGTTGGTCCAATTTTTGACCCAATTTCATGTCATTTATTTCCAAGTTTCCGATGTGATGTTAAAAGGTGGCCCACAACTGGACTTCCGAAGTCCATAATTTCTCCAAATTTTATCCTATTCCAAAGTGGCATACCTGTAAAGGTTTGTAATTTAATTCTCTAAAAATCTGCATACAAAATTTTCAATTTAACGTTGATCCAATTTTTGACCCAATTTCATGTCATTTATTTCCAAGTTTCCGATGTGTTGTTAAAAGGTGGCCCACAACTGGACTTCCGAAGTCCATAATTTCTCCAAATTTTATCCGATTCCAAAGTGGCATACCTTTAAATATTTGTAATTTGATTTTCTAAAGATCTGCATTCAAAATTCTAATTTAACGTTGGTCCAATTTTTGACCCAATTTCAAGTCATTTATTTCCAAGTTTCCGATTTGTTGTTAAAAGGTGGCCCACAACTGGACTTCCGAAGTCCATAATTTCTCCAAATTTTATCCGATTCCAAAGTTGCATACCTCTAAAGATTTGTAATTTGATTCTCTAAAAATCTGTATTCAAAATTTTCAATTTAACGTTGGTCCAATTTTTGACCCAATTTCAAGTCATTTATTTCCAAGTTTCCGATTTGTTGTTAAAAGGTGGCCCACAACTGGACTTCCGAAGTCCATAATTTCTCCAAATTTTATCCGATTCCAAAGTTGCATACCTCTAAAGATTTGTAATTTGATTCTCTAAAAATCTGTATTCAAAATTTTCAATTTAACGTTGGTCCAATTTTTGACCCAATTTCATGTCATTTATTTCCAAGTTTCCGATGTGTTGTTAAAAGGTGGCCCACAACTGGACTTCCGAAGTCCATAATTTCTCCAAATTTTATCCGATTCCAAAGTGGCATACCTCTAAAGATTTGTAATTTGATTCTCTAAAAATCTGCATTCAAAATTTTCAATTTAACGTTGGTCCAATTTTTGACCCAATTTCATGTCATTTATTTCCAAGTTTCCGATGTGTTGTTAAAAGGTGGCCCACAACTGGACTTCCGAAGTCCATAATTTCTCCAAATTTTATCCGATTCCAAAGTTGCATACCTCTAAAGATTTGTAATTTGATTCTCTAAAAATCTGCATTCAAAATTTTCAATTTAACGTTGGTCCAATTTTTGACCCAATTTCAAGTCATTTATTTCCAAGTTTCCGATGTGTTGTTAAAAGGTGGCCCACAACTGGACTTCCGAAGTCCATAATTTCTCCAAATTTTATCCGATTCCAAAGTGGCATACCTCTAAAGATTTGTAATTTGATTCTCTAAAAATCTGCATTCAAAATTTTCAATTTAACGTTGGTCCAATTTTTGACCCAATTTCATGTCATTTATTTCCAAGTTTCCGATGTGTTGTTAAAAGGTGGCCCACAACTGGACTTCCGAAGTCCATAATTTCTCCAAATTTTATCCGATTCCAAAGTGGCATACCTCTAAAGATTTGTAATTTGATTCTCTAAAAATCTGCATTCAAAATTTTCAATTTAACGTTGGTCCAATTTTTGACCCAATTTCAAGTCATTTATTTCCAAGTTTCCGATTTGTTGTTAAAAGGTGGCCCACAACTGGACTTCCGAAGTCCATAATTTCTCCAAATTTTATCCGATTCCAAAGTTGCATACCTCTAAAGATTTGTAATTTGATTCTCTAAAATCTGTATTCAAAATTTTCAATTTAACGTTGGTCCAATTTTTGACCCAATTTCAAGTCATTTATTTCCAAGTTTCCGATGTGTTGTTAAAAGGTGGCCCACAACTGGACTTCCGAAGTCCATAATTTCTCCAAATTTTATCCGATTCCAAAGTTGCATACCTCTAAAGATTTGTAATTTGATTCTCTAAAAATCTGTATTCAAAATTTTCAATTTAACGTTGGTCCAATTTTTGACCCAATTTCATGTCATTTATTTCCAAGTTTCCGATGTGTTGTTAAAAGGTGGCCCACAACTGGACTTCCGAAGTCCATAATTTCTCCAAATTTTATCCGATTCCAAAGTGGCATACCTCTAAAGGTTTGTAATTTGATTCTCTAAAAATCTGCATACAAAATTTTCAATTTAACGTTGGTCCAATTTTTGACCCAATTTCATGTCATTTATTTCCAAGTTTCCGATGTGTTGTTAAAAGGTGGCCCACAACTGGACTTCCGAAGTCCATAATCTCTCCAAATTTTATCCGATTCCAAAGTGGCATACCTTTAAATATTTGTAATTTGATTTTCTAAAGATCTGCATTCAAAATTCTAATTTAACGTTGGTCCAATTTTTGACCCAATTTCAAGTCATTTATTTCCAAGTTTCCGATTTGTTGTTAAAAGGTGGCCCACAACTGGACTTCCGAAGTCCATAATTTCTCCAAATTTTATCCGATTCCAAAGTTGCATACCTCTAAAGATTTGTAATTTGATTCTCTAAAAATCTGTATTCAAAATTTTCAATTTAACGTTGGTCCAATTTTTGACCCAATTTCATGTCATTTATTTCCAAGTTTCCGATTTGTTGTTAAAAGGTGGCCCACAACTGGACTTCCGAAGTCCATAATTTCTCCAAATTTTATCCGATTCCAAAGTTGCATACCTCTAAAGATTTGTAATTTGATTCTCTAAAAATCTGTATTCAAAATTTTCAATTTAACGTTGGTCCAATTTTTGACCCAATTTCATGTCATTTATTTCCAAGTTTCCGATGTGTTGTTAAAAGGTGGCCCACAACTGGACTTCCGAAGTCCATAATTTCTCCAAATTTTATCCGATTCCAAAGTGGCATACCTGTAAAGGTTTGTAATTTGATTCTCTAAAAATCTGCATACAAAATTTTCAATTTAACGTTGGTCCAATTTTTGACCCAATTTCATGTCATTTATTTCCAAGTTTCCGATGTGTTGTTAAAAGGTGGCCCACAACTGGACTTCCGAAGTCCATAATTTCTCCAAATTTTATCCGATTCCAAAGTGGCATACCTTTAAATATTTGTAATTTGATTTTCTAAAGATCTGCATTCAAAATTTTCAATTTAACGTTGGTCCAATTTTTGACCCAATTTCAAGTCATTTATTTCCAAGTTTCCGATTTGTTGTTAAAAGGTGGCCCACAACTGGACTTCCGAAGTCCATAATTTCTCCAAATTTTATCCGATTCCAAAGTTGCATACCTCTAAAGATTTGTAATTTGATTCTCTAAAAATCTGTATTCAAAATTTTCAATTTAACGTTGGTCCAATTTTTGACCCAATTTCATGTCATTTATTTCCAAGTTTCCGATGTGTTGTTAAAAGGTGGCCCACAACTGGACTTCCGAAGTCCATAATTTCTCCAAATTTTATCCGATTCCAAAGTTGCATACCTCTAAAGATTTGTAATTTGATTCTCTAAAAATCTGCATTCAAAATTTTCAATTTAACGTTGGTCCAATTTTTGACCCAATTTCATGTCATTTATTTCCAAGTTTCCGATGTGTTGTTAAAAGGTGGCCCACAACTGGACTTCCGAAGTCCATAATTTCTCCAAATTTTATCCGATTCCAAAGTGGCATACCTTTAAAGATTTGTAATTTGATTCTCTAAAAATCTGCATTCAAAATTTTCAATTTAACGTTGGTCCAATTTTTGACCCAATTTCAAGTCATTTATTTCCAAGTTTCCGATTTGTTGTTAAAAGGTGGCCCACAACTGGACTTCCGAAGTCCATAATTTCTCCAAATTTTATCCGATTCCAAAGTTGCATACCTCTAAAGATTTGTAATTTGATTCTCTAAAAATCTGTATTCAAAATTTTCAATTTAACGTTGGTCCAATTTTTGACCCAATTTCAAGTCATTTATTTCCAAGTTTCCGATTTGTTGTTAAAAGGTGGCCCACAACTGGACTTCCGAAGTCCATAATTTCTCCAAATTTTATCCGATTCCAAAGTTGCATACCTCTAAAGATTTGTAATTTGATTCTCTAAAAATCTGTATTCAAAATTTTCAATTTAACGTTGGTCCAATTTTTGACCCAATTTCATGTCATTTATTTCCAAGTTTCCGATGTGTTGTTAAAAGGTGGCCCACAACTGGACTTCCGAAGTCCATAATTTCTCCAAATTTTATCCGATTCCAAAGTTGCATACCTCTAAAGATTTGTAATTTGATTCTCTAAAAATCTGTATTCAAAATTTTCAATTTAACGTTGGTCCAATTTTTGACCCAATTTCAAGTCATTTATTTCCAAGTTTCCGATGTGTTGTTAAAAGGTGGCCCACAACTGGACTTCCGAAGTCCATAATCTCTCCAAACTTTATCCGATTCCAAAGTGGCATACCTTTAAAGATTTGTAATTTGATTCTCTAAAAATCTGCATTCAAAATTTTCAATTTAACGTTGGTCCAATTTTTGACCCAATTTCATGTCATTTATTTCCAAGTTTCCGATGTGTTGTTAAAAGGTGGCCCACAACTGGACTTCCGAAGTCCATAATTTCTCCAAATTTTATCCGATTCCAAAGTTGCATACCTCTAAAGATTTGTAATTTGATTCTCTAAAAATCTGTATTCAAAATTTTCAATTTAACGTTGGTCCAATTTTTGACCCAATTTCATGTCATTTATTTCCAAGTTTCCGATGTGTTGTTAAAAGGTGGCCCACAACTGGACTTCCGAAGTCCATAATTTCTCCAAATTTTATCCGATTCCAAAGTTGCATACCTCTAAAGATTTGTAATTTGATTCTCTAAAAATCTGTATTCAAAATTTTCAATTTAACGTTGGTCCAATTTTTGACCCAATTTCAAGTCATTTATTTCCAAGTTTCCGATGTGTTGTTAAAAGGTGGCCCACAACTGGACTTCCGAAGTCCATAATTTCTCCAAATTTTATCCGATTCCAAAGTTGCATACCTCTAAAGATTTGTAATTTGATTCTCTAAAAATCTGTATTCAAAATTTTCAATTTAACGTTGGTCCAATTTTTGACCCAATTTCAAGTCATTTATTTCCAAGTTTCCGATGTGTTGTTAAAAGGTGGCCCACAACTGGACTTCCAAAGTCCATAATTTCTCCAAATTTTATCCGATTCCAAAGTTGCATACCTCTAAAGATTTGTAATTTGATTCTCTAAAAATCTGTATTCAAAATTTTCAATTTAACGTTGGTCCAATTTTTGACCCAATTTCAAGTCATTTATTTCCAAGTTTCCGATGTGTTGTTAAAAGGTGGCCCACAACTGGACTTCCGAAGTCCATAATTTCTCCAAATTTTATCCGATTCCAAAGTTGCATACCTCTAAAGATTTGTAATTTGATTCTCTAAAAATCTGTATTCAAAATTTTCAATTTAACGTTGGTCCAATTTTTGACCCAATTTCATGTCATTTATTTCCAAGTTTCCGATGTGTTGTTAAAAGGTGGCCCACAACTGGACTTCCGAAGTCCATAATCTCTCCAAATTTTATCCGATTCCAAAGTGGCATACCTTTAAATATTTGTAATTTGATTTTCTAAAGATCTGCATTCAAAATTCTAATTTCAAGTCATTTATTTCTAAGTTTCCGATTTGTTGTTAAAAGGTGGCCCACAACTGGACTTCCGAAGTCCATAATTTCTCCAAATTTTATCCGATTCCAAAGTTGCATACCTCTAAAGATTTGTAATTTGATTCTCTTAAAATCTGTATTCAAAATTTTCAATTTAACGTTGGTCCAATTTTTGACCCAATTTTATGTCATTTATTTCCAAGTTTTCGATGTGTTGTTAAAAGGTGGCCCACAACTGGACTTCCAAAGTCCATAATTTCTCCAAATCTTATCCGATTCCAAAGTTGCATACCTCTAAAGATTTGTAATTTGATTCTCCAAAAATCTGTATTCAAAATTTTCAAGTTAACGCTGGTCCAATTTTTGACCCAATTTCTTGTCATTTATTTCCAAGTTTCCGATGTGATGTTAAAAAGGGTGGCCCACAAGTGGACTTCCGAAGTCCATAATTTCTCCAAATTTTATCCCATTCCAACGTGGCATACCTTTAAATATTTGTAATTTGATTTTCTAAAGATCTGCATTCAAAATTCTAATTTTACGTTGGTGCAATTTTTGACCCAATTTCAAGTCATTTATTTCCAAGTTTCCGATGTGTTGTTAAAAGGTGGCCCACAACTGGACTTCCGCAGTCCATAATCTCTCCAAATTTTATCCGATTCCAAAGTGGCATACCTTTAAATATTTGTAATTTGATTTTCTAAAGATCTGCATTCAAAATTCTAATTTAACGTTGGTGCAATTTTTGACCCAATTTCAAGTCATTTATTTCCAAGTTTCCGATTTGTTGTTAAAAGGTGGCCCACAACTGGACTTCCGAAGTCCATAATTTCTCCAAATTTTATCCGATTCCAAAGTTGCATACCTCTAAAGATTTGTAATTTGATTCTCTAAAAATCTGTATTCAAAATTTTCAAGTTAACGCTGGTCCAATTTTTGACCCAATTTCATGTCATTTATTTCCAAGTTTCCGATGTGATGTTAAAAGGTGGCCCACAACTGGACTTCCGAAGTCCATAATTTCTCCAAATTTTATCCTATTCCAACGTGGCATACCTGTAAAGGTTTGTAATTTAATTCTCTAAAAATCTGCATACAAAATTTTCAATTTAACGTTGATCCAATTTTTGACCCAATTCCAAGTCATTTATTTCTGATGTGTTGGTGGCCCACAACTGGACTTCCGAAGTCCATAATTTCTCCAAATTTTATCCGATTCCAAAGTGGCATACCTGTAAGGGTTTGTAGTTTAATTCTCTAAAAATCTGCATACAAAATTTTCAATTTAACGTTGATCCCATTTTTGACCCAATTCCATGTCATTTATTTCTGATGTGTTGGTGGCCCACAACTGGACTTCCGAAGTCCATAATTTCTCCAAATTTTATCCGATTCCAAAGTGGCATACCTGTAAGGGTTTGAATTTTTAATTCTCTAAAAATCTGCATACAAAATTTTCAATTTAACGTTGGTCCAATTTTTGACCCAATTTCAAGTCATTTATTTCCAAGTTTCCGATTTGTTGTTAAAAGGTTGCCCACAACTGGACTTCCGAAGTCCATAATTTCTCCAAATTTTATCCGATTCCAAAGTTGCATACCTCTAAAGATTTGTAATTTGATTCTCTAAATATCTGTATAAAAAATTTTCAATTTAACGTTGGTCCAATTTTTGACCCAATTTCAAGTCATTTATTTCCAAGTTTCCGATGTGTTGTTAAAAGGTGGCCCACAACTGGACTTCCAAAGTCCATAATTTCTCCAAATTTTATCCGATTCCAAAGTTGCATACCTCTAAAGATTTGTAATTTGATTCTCTAAAAATCTGTATTCAAAATTTTCAATTTAACGTTGGTCCAATTTTTGACCCAATTTCATGTCATTTATTTCCAAGTTTCCGATGTGATGTTAAAAGGCGGCCCACAACTGGACTTCCGAAGTCCATAATTTCTCCAAATTTTTCCATTCCAAAGTTGCATACCTCTAAAGATTTGTAATTTGATTCTCTAAAAATCTGCATACAAAATTTTCAATTTAACGTTGGTCCAATTTTTGACCCAATTTCATGTCATTTATTTCCAAGTTTCCGATGTGTTGTTAAAAGGTGGCCCACAACTGGACTTCCGAAGTCCATAATCTCTCCAAATTTTATCCGATTCCAAAGTGGCATACCTTTAAAAATTTGTAATTTGATTCTCTAAAAATCTGTATTCAAAATTTTCAATTTAACGTTGTTCCAATTTTTGACCCAATTTCATGTCATTTATTTCCAAGTTTCCGATTTGTTGTTAAAAGGTGGCCCACAACTGGACTTCCGAAGTCCATAATTTCTCCAAATTTTATCCGATTCCAAAGTTGCATACCTCTAAAGATTTGTAATTTGATTCTCTAAAAATCTGTATTCAAAATTTTCAATTTAACGCTGGTCCAATTTTTGACCCAATTTCTTGTCATTTATTTCCAAGTTTCCATAATTTCTCCAAATTTTATCCGATTCCAAAGTTGCATACCTCTAAAGATTTGTAATTTGATTCTCTAAAATCTGTATTAAAAATTTTCAATTTAAC
Source organism: Drosophila fuyamai (assembly GCA_018153365.1). Taxonomy (NCBI): domain Eukaryota; kingdom Metazoa; phylum Arthropoda; class Insecta; order Diptera; family Drosophilidae; genus Drosophila; species Drosophila fuyamai. The sequence goes on along the minus strand of JAECXW010000824.1, from coordinate 2,525 downwards.
GTTGGTCCAATTTTTGACCCAATTTCATGTCATTTATTTCCAAGTTTCCGATGTGATGTTAAAAGGGTGGCCCACAACTGGACTTCCGAAGTCCATAATTTCTCCAAATTTTATCCCATTCCAAAGTGGCATACCTTTAAATATTTGTAATTTGATTTTCTAAAGATCTGCATTCAAAATTCTAATTTAACGTTGGTCCAATTTTTGACCCAATTTCAAGTCATTTATTTCATAGTTCCCGATTTGTTGTTAAAAGATGGCCCACAACTGGACTTCCGAAGTCCATAATTTCTCCAAATTTTATCCGATTCCAAAGTTGCATACCTCTAAAGATTTGTAATTTGATTCTCTTAAAATCTGTATTCAAAATTTTCAATTTAACGTTGGTCCAATTTTTGACCCAATTTCATGTCATTTATTTCCAAGTTTCCGATGTGTTGTTAAAAGGTGGCCCACAACTGGACTTCCAAAGTCCATAATTTCTCCAAATCTTATCCGATTCCAAAGTTGCATACCTCTAAAGATTTGTAATTTGATTCTCTAAAAATCTGTATTCAAAATTTTCAAGTTAACGCTGGTCCAATTTTTGACCCAATTTCATGTCATTTATTTCCAAGTTTCCGATGTGATGTTAAAAGGGTGGCCCACAAGTGGACTTCCGAAGTCCATAATTTCTCCAAATTTTATCCGATTCCAAAGTTGGCATACCTGTAAAGGGTTTGTAATTTAATTCTCTAAAAATCTGCATACAAAATTTTCAATTTAACGTTGATCCAATTTTTGACCCAATTTCATGTCATTTATTTCCAAGTTTCCGATGTGTTGTTAAAAGGTGGCCCACAACTGGACTTCCGAAGTCCATAATTTCTCCAAATTTTATCCGATTCCAAAGTGGCATACCTTTAAAGATTTGTAATTTGATTCTCTAAAAATCTGCATTCAAAATTTTCAATTTAACGTTGGTCCAATTTTTGACCCAATTTCAAGTCATTTATTTCCAAGTTTCCGATGTGTTGTTAAAAGGTGGCCCACAACTGGACTTCCGAAGTCCATAATTTCTCCAAATTTTATCCGATTCCAAAGTGGCATACCTCTAAAGATTTGTAATTTGATTCTCTAAAAATCTGCATTCAAAATTTTCAATTTAACGTTGGTCCAATTTTTGACCCAATTTCAAGTCATTTATTTCCAAGTTTCCGATTTGTTGTTAAAAGGTGGCCCACAACTGGACTTCCGAAGTCCATAATTTCTCCAAATTTTATCCGATTCCAAAGTTGCATACCTCTAAAGATTTGTAATTTGATTCTCTAAAAATCTGTATTCAAAATTTTCAATTTAACGTTGGTCCAATTTTTGACCCAATTTCATGTCATTTATTTCCAAGTTTCCGATGTGTTGTTAAAAGGTGGCCCACAACTGGACTTCCGAAGTCCATAATTTCTCCAAATTTTATCCGATTCCAAAGTGGCATACCTGTAAAGGTTTGTAATTTGATTCTCTAAAAATCTGCATTCAAAATTTTCAATTTAACGTTGGTCCAATTTTTGACCCAATTTCAAGTCATTTATTTCCAAGTTTCCGATTGTGTGTTAAAAGGTGGCCCACAACTGGACTTCCGAAGTCCATAATTTCTCCAAATTTTATCCGATTCCAAAGTGGCATACCTTTAAAGATTTGTAATTTGATTCTCTAAAGATCTGCATTCAAAATTTTCAATTTAACGTTGGTCCAATTTTTGACCCAATTTCAAGTCATTTATTTCCAAGTTTCCGATGTGTTGTTAAAAGGTGGCCCACAACTGGACTTCCGAAGTCCATAATTTCTCCAAATTTTATCCGATTCCAAAGTGGCATACCTCTAAAGATTTGTAATTTGATTCTCTAAAAATCTGCATTCAAAATTTTCAATTTAACGTTGGTCCAATTTTTGACCCAATTTCAAGTCATTTATTTCCAAGTTTCCGATTTGTTGTTAAAAGGTGGCCCACAACTGGACTTCCGAAGTCCATAATTTCTCCAAATTTTATCCGATTCCAAAGTTGCATACCTCTAAAGATTTGTAATTTGATTCTCTAAAAATCTGTATTCAAAATTTTCAATTTAACGTTGGTCCAATTTTTGACCCAATTTCAAGTCATTTATTTCCAAGTTTCCGATGTGTTGTTAAAAGGTGGCCCACAACTGGACTTCCGAAGTCCATAATTTCTCCAAATTTTATCCGATTCCAAAGTTGCATACCTCTAAAGATTTGTAATTTGATTCTCTAAAAATCTGTATTCAAAATTTTCAATTTAACGTTGATCCAATTTTTGACCCAATTTCATGTCATTTATTTCCAAGTTTCCGATGTGTTGTTAAAAGGTGGCCCACAACTGGACTTCCGAAGTCCATAATTTCTCCAAATTTTATCCGATTCCAAAGTGGCATACCTCTAAAGATTTGTAATTTGATTCTCTAAAAATCTGCATTCAAAATTTTCAATTTAACGTTGGTCCAATTTTTGACCCAATTTCAAGTCATTTATTT
>JAECXW010000823.1:0-40147 GCA_018153365.1 Drosophila fuyamai | reverse complement strand
TAACAAGTTAACATAAGCTGACAGAAGTCAATGACATAAGCATTGATTTCTGTCCCTTATCCAACTCCGGCCGAAATTGCTGATGTTGCATTTGGGCCGGACGCTCGTGCACAGACGGCAAACACTGCATATTTGCGTGGCCGCTGTGAGTCTTTTGTTAGCTCTAAGTTTCATTCTTAAGTTCAGTTCATAATTGTCATTCAATAAAGCAAGAGCACAAGCTCATATGAATCTCCGACACTTAGTCGTTAAATCACTTATTAATTATTACACTGACTGAGTCCCTAGGCCAGCAGTATTGAAGGGAAGTCAACCTTCCAACCTAACCTTCCTATCTCAGCATTGGAGGTACCAGGCCAACCGGCCGCACACGGAGTAACCAGCTAACATCCATTGGAGACAGCAGCGAGGGAATTCTGATAATTCATCTCCTGCACCCCCTATACTTTCTAATTGGCGCTCAACTTTAAGATACCCACTCGACAGGCCCTCTTGACCCGAACTGGAAATAATTAAATGACAGTAAAAAACATGTAAGTGGACACTGATGGTCAAACTTTTTGTTGGGTCTGTAAATTAAAAAACTTAAATTGAAAAAAATGCTACCAGCAAAAACTGAATCAAGTGTTAAGTTTGAGTATTCCTTGAGAATTTGAATTTTAGGAATTTGGTTTCAAATAAAAGTGGTACAAAATAAATAAATATTACATATGAATATTAACAACGAATACGTTTTGTGAGAATATTTTTCGTGTGTTAGCTTCGCATCTCTATGACTGCTGTTTAACCCCCACTCCGCTAAAAAATTTTTTTTGTTGCGGCGGCACATACATTTGCGACGCAGCGTTATATTACTTGCATCTGTATTTGAACCAGCGGAGAAGCAAGTCTACCCGCAACCCGCCAACCACTGGCCACTACATTCATAGTGTTGTGCCTTTATTCTACTTAACGACAGTGCAGGTTCCCCCCCCCACTATCTAATAAATAAATATTATAATATTATCGCACATTATTTTCCCTGCGAAAAATTTGAATTACCATATATAATGATATATGACTTGTGAGGCGCATAAAAAATTCTTTTATCACTCATAATTTCCGCCCTGTGTCACGGCGCATCGTTATTTCGCCAAGCAGCTCAAGTTATTTCTCGCTGTGTACTCAACATACATTTTATGCAGCGGTGCATACATCGCCACCCTGCAGACACCGTTGTTGGTTTTGTTGCTCCGCTTATCGCAAGGAAATACGACCCCCAAGCTTTTTGCCTTCGTCTTTGTTGTGTATAGCTTTTGCTTATGCGCACGAATTTCGGTGCAGTTAAATCCGGGTGCCCATGAGTAATCCGTTTCTCGAATATAGAAACAATAAGCAATACTCGAGCGACTCAGAGTCTGAGAGTGAGTGACAGCTCCTTACCTCAACCCCAACACTCGGGTCCCCAGCCCCCCCTACAGAAATGGATCCCGAGCAGCTCCGAGTCGTTATACAGGCCGCCGTTACTAATGCCCTTGCAGAACAGGCCGCCCAAAACGAACTGAGGGAGCAAGCGCTTAGGCAGCGAATTGAGGAATTGGCCGGGCGGGTAGCGACAGTCGGAATCGCGTCAGCTCCAGCCCAGACCCCCCAAATAAATACATATAAAACCATAGAGATAAACGACGCCGTTCCATGCAACGAACCGCTGGACGCGGTAAAGTGCTTGCCAGAATTCGCGGGAGCACAAGAAACATACGTCTCCTGGCGGCAGGCGGCTGTAGCAGCCTATCACATTTTTAAACGATTCGATGGCAGCTCTCGCCACTACCAAGCTGTAATAATCATCAGAAGCAAGGTTAGGGGACCCGCCGACGCAGTACTGTCGTCATTCGGAACAGTACTCAACTTCGATGCGATCATAAGTCGCCTCGATTTTACATATAGCGATAAACGCCCGATGCATGTCATAGAGCAGGAGATGGGCACCCTCAGACAGGGAAATCTCTCCCTGCTGCAGTATTACGATGAGGTCGAAAAAAAACTAACCTTGTTGACAAACAAAGTCAATATGTCACACGAGCCGTCAGAGGCTAAAACCTTGTGCGATAAATTCCGTGAAGACGCCTTGCGCGTATTCATTTCCGGTCTCAAGCGCAGCCTTACGGATGTGCTATTCGCGGCAAAGCCGAGAGACATGCCATCGGCTCTGGCCCTGGCACAAGAAGTGGAATCAAACCACGAAAGGTACATTTTCGCAACTACGTTTGCTAAAAGCCAAGAGGAAAAAGATCGTAGGCAAACTCCAAAGCCACAAGATCGTCAACAAGACAAATCCTCTTCCCAGGCAAATCAGCAGTTCGGTGCCAGTAAAAACCCGCACTTTAGCAAACAGCACAGGGCACAGGTACATCCTGTACCGCAGGGTAATACCCAGGAACCGATGGATGTTGACCCATCCCTTTCCAGGATGAAACAACCTACCCAGGCACAGGCTTACCAAAATGGGAAGCCGGCCACATCCGGTCGTTCAGGCCCTCACAAAAGACAAAGGGTTAATCATATCGCTCAGAGCGTAGATCAGGCCGATGATACATACGCAGCCGCAGCTTCCAGCGCGGCGGCCAAAGTCGACGATGACGCCATCTCCGAATACGATTCGGACATGATTAATTTTTTAGGGAAAATCCCTGCTGCCCGTCATCAGACGAAGAGTAGCGGGGAAAGAAATGAGATTCCTCATCGACACGGGTGCGGCGAAAAATTTTATCCGACCTCACAAAGGCTTAAAAGGCGTTCGCCCCGTCGATTCCCCTTTCACCATTCACTCACTCCATGGCGTTACAACAATCACCAAGAAATGCTTTGTATCATTATTTAATTTGAAGAGCACGTTCTTCCTATTACCGGACTTATCCTCCTTTGATGGAATAATCGGCCTTGACCTATTAAAACAGGCAGGGGCAACACTATGCCTAGCTTCCGGTAGCCTAAATTGGGGCACCGAGGTAGAGCAAATCGATTTCCATACGTGCGCTGATGTAAACTTCACCAACGTGAGTTGCTCAGATGCACCGCCATTGGCAAAAAACGCGTTCCTAAAAATGCTAAAGACCAGGAAAAAGGCCTTTGCAAACCCTAATGAGGCGTTACCTTACAACACATCGGTGGTAGCTACCATCAGAACAGTTAGTGAGGAGCCCATATACGCGAAGTTATACCCGTACCCCATGGGGGCAGCGGATTTCGTCAACAAAGAGATTGAAGATCTGCTTAAAAACGGGATAATTCAGAAATCGGTATCCCCTTACAACAACCCGATATGGGTTGTGGATAAAAAAGGACCGACGAGCTTGGGAACCGAAAAATGCGACTAGTTATTGACTTTCGCAAATTAAACGAAAGAACTGTGCCCGACAAGTATCCTATGCCAAATATAAACATGATATTAGGCAACCTAGGTAATGCTAAATATTTCTCTACGCTAGACCTCAAGTCTGGCTATCACCAAATCATACTCGCAGAACGCGACAGAGAAAAACTTCCTTCTCAGTAAATGGGGGAAATACGAATTCCGCAGACTACCGTTTGGCCTCAAAAATGCAGGCAGCATTTTTCAGAGGGACATCGACGACATCCTACGGGAACAAATCGGCAAGTTCTGCTATGTTTACGTTGACGACGTAATCATTTTTTCGGAAGACGAAGACTCTCACATCAAGCACGTAGATTGGGTTCTTAAGAGCCTGTACGATGCAAACATGAGAGTATCAATAGAAAAATCCAGCTTTTTTAAGAAAAGTGTGAGCTTCCTTGGGTTTGTAGTCACTTGTAACGGTGCTACAACAGACCCAGACAAGGTAAAGGCCATAAAAGAATTTCCGGAACCCAAAAATGTTTTTGAGGTACGATCATTTCTAGGCCTAGCCAGCTACTATCGATGTTTCATTAAGGACTTCGCAGCAATAGCGAGGCCTATATCGGACATCCTGAAAGGGGAAAACGGAACAGTTAGTAGACACAGGTCACGAAACATTCCGGTTCAGTTCTCTGAGGCGCAGCAACAAGCGTTCCAGAAACTACGAAATATCTTAGCGTCCGACGACGTAATGCTAAGGTACCCCGACTATAAAAAGGCATTTGATCTAACGACAGATGCCTCGGCCTATGGCATTGGCGCAGTATTGTCCCAAGAGGGACGACCAATAACAATGATCTCAAGGACATTGAAAGACAGGGAGGTTAACTATGCCACCAATGAGAGGGAACTCTTAGCCATAATCTGGGCACTGGCTAAGTTACGACATTATTTGTACGCGGTGAAAGATATCAACATCTTTACCGACCACCAGCCGTTAACCTTTGCAGTGTCGGAATCCAATCCGAATGCAAAGATTAAAAGGTGGAAAGCGCGCATTGATGAGTCAGGAGCGCGGATTTTCTACAAACCCGGCAAGGAAAATCTTGTTGCCGATGCACTGTCACGGCAACAACTTAACGTCATGGAGGGACAAGAAGCTGAATCGTGCGCAGCCACCATTCACAGCGAGCTCTCCTTGACACACACAATTGAAACAACGGATAAGCCCTTGAATTGTTTCCAGAACCAGATAACTCTGGAGGAGGCACGCTTTCCGTTAAAACGCAAATTCGTCCTCTTTGGTAACAAGAGACGGCATGCGATTAACTTCTCCTGCAAAGAGTCATTACTTGATGAGCTCGCAGACATAATCGTTCCTAAAGGCGTAAACGCCATCCATTGTAACCTGCACACGCTGGCAATGATACAGGACGAATTGGTCCGGCAATTCCCGGCCACCAAATTCTGGTATTGCAAAAACCGAGTGACGGACATTTTTGCAATCGGGGAGAGACGGGAAATCATTACTGCCGAGCATAATAGGGCACACAGATCGGCACAGGAGAATGTCAAGCAGGTGCTCTCTGAATATTATTTTCCTAAAATGACTAAATTAGCCAACGAAGTTGTCCAAAACTGCAAGACCTGCGCGAGGGCCAAATATGATAGGCATCCCAGAAAACAGGAAATCGGCGAGTCACCGATCCCATCCCATGCAGGGGAGATGTTACACATTGATATCTTCTCAACGGACAGGAAATACTTCCTGACGTGCATCGACAAATTTTCAAAGTTCGCAGTCGTGCAGCCCATTCCCTCTAGAACAATTGAGGACCTGAAACCAGCGCTGTTGCAGCTAATGAACTATTTTCCAAAAACCAAAACGATCTATTGCGACAACGAACCATCGTTGAATTCGCATACGATCTCGGCCATGCTGACTAACCACTTTGGGGTTGGTATCGCAAATGCACCACCCTTACACAGTGTATCTAACGGACAGGTCGAACGCTTTCACAGCACCCTGCTAGAACTCGCTAGATGCATTAAGATTGACAAAGGTATAACCGATACCATAGAATTGATTTTACTAGCCACTGCAAAGTACAACAAATCAATTCACTCGGTCATTAACAAAAGGCCAGCTGATGTTGTACAGACGAACTCGGAGGACTTACAAATTAAAATCCGAGAGAAAATAAAAAACGCCCAGGACGCGTTAAGAAGCCGAGAAAACGCATCCCGGCAGAATAGAGTCTTCGAGGTTGGGGAAAAGGTATTGGTAAAATCCAACAGAAGGCTAGGAAATAAACTCACACCCTTATGTGAGGAGAGAGCCGTAGAAGCGGACCTGGGGACCACGGTCCTCATTAAGGGGAGGGTGGTCCACAAGGACAATCTTAAATGATACGACCAACGATGTCCTTTAAGTTTTTTACTTACCTTTTATTATTTTTATACTTTTTCTTCTCTTAGCCACTTGGCAAGTTATTTACTTACATAGGCCTCAGTGCCATACCTGGTTTAAGTTAGATTAATTTTGGTGGAGGAAAATTTAAACATCTTCGGAACTATACGTAATCAAGGTTCATTCCACAGGTGCGGTTTTATCATCCTACTGTCCCTGTCATTGGCGTCGGCGCACATTGCTGACTATTCGCAAGCAAAATACATTCCCATCATTGATGGCGAAGTGCTGGTATGGGAGGAATTTGCGTACGTAACACACACGTCAAATCTTTCGGAATACATGCGAATACTTGACGAAACAGCAAGCATGAGTGACATGTTCCCACAGTCGCATATGAAAAAATTGCTGGAAGTAGACACCGCGCACATACGAGACCTACTGGAATCGTTGGGCGTGCACCATAGGATCGCTAGAAGTTTAGACTTTCTGGGGTCAATTCTTAAGGTAGTAGCAGGAACACCGGACGCCGGTGATTTGGAGAAGACGAGATTCATAGAGATGCAGCTGACTAACGCAAATAATAGACAGGTAGCAATCAACACTAAAGTTCAAGATAAAATTAATGAATTAACCACTACAGTAAATCAAATTCTTAAAACTTCTAAAGACTCACAAGTCGACACTGGCCATCTATATGAAACACTCCTGGCCAGAAATAGAATGTTGATGATGGAATTGCAAAACTTGATGCTTGCCATTACACTTGCTAAAGCTAATATTGTCAGCCCCAATATACTCGATCACACAGACCTGAAGTCAGTTTGGCTTGAGGAACCCACTAATACCCCCATAGGGGACCTTATGTCCGTAGCGTCCGTAAAAATTTTACAATCTACCAATGCCCTTCACTTTATAATTAAATTTCCAAAGATTAAAAACGTTTGCAAAAAGGTCACTATATTCCCTGTCACTCACCGTAATGTTATGCTGCGAATAATGGACAACGTGGTGGCCATGTGTGGTGGAGAAGTCCATACGATTAGGAACTGTGCCGTATCGCCGGGAGCCACGTTCTGTCAAACGTCATCAGACAGTTCATGCGCTAGAGAACTCCATGCAGGCGTACTGGCACACTGCGCAACCCAGCCAAGTGACCTACATCCCGTCACTCGAGTTGATGAAGGAATCCTCATCATCAATGACCAAACAGCTAAGGTCAGAGTAGACAACGGTACTGAAGTCTGGGTACACGGTACGCACCTCGTTACCTTCGAGAGTCATGTCTTCATCAACGAAACCCTCTACGTCAACCACGATAAGGCCCACACGAGAACTCCAGGGGTAGCAAGATCATCATTGCTCAACATCACATTCAATCAAGATGTGCTCAGCCTCCCTTACCTTCAACGATTAAACGAACGTAACGTGGAGCTTATTAAGGAGTTCGACAAAAACATCGACACCAACCAGACGTACCGCATATCACTGATCGTGGGCGTATTCTGTTGTGCGATGATCTGTGTCGGTATGGTCTATCTGCATTTCTTCAAGGCCAGAAGATCGGCAGCCCAACTGAAGGAAGTCATTGCCGAGATAGCGCCGGCCGAGGGCGGCCTTAATCCAGAGGGGGGAGTAGTTAACAAGTTAACATAAGCTGACAGAAGTCAATGACATAAGCATTGATTTCTGTCCCTTATCCAACTCCGGCCGAAATTGCTGATGTTGCATTTGGGCCGGACGCTCGTGCACAGACGGCAAACACTGCATATTTGCGTGGCCGCTGTGAGTCTTTTGTTAGCTCTAAGTTTCATTCTTAAGTTCAGTTCATAATTGTCATTCAATAAAGCAAGAGCACAAGCTCATATGAATCTCCGACACTTAGTCGTTAAATCACTTATTAATTATTACACTGACTGAGTCCCTAGGCCAGCAGTATTGAAGGGAAGTCAACCTTCCAACCTAACCTTCCTATCTCAGCATTGGAGGTACCAGGCCAACCGGCCGCACACGGAGTAACCAGCTAACATCCATTGGAGACAGCAGCGAGGGAGTTCTGATAATTCATCTCCTGCACCCCCTATACTTTCTAATTTATACATACGCACGTCCCGTCTCATCCCTCGGAGCTCCCCAGTATCAGGTGGCCCCCAAATGGTGCGGTAGACCAAACCCAGCCTGCGCGAAGTTTAATTTCCGCGGCGACTGCAGACAGTTTCCTGACCCGATGGTGCTACCGCTGTGACCCCTTAATTAATTTCCAAAACGCTGGTGCGTTTAGGGTCCTGCACGTAAAAAAGCATCCTTACCTGCAATACAAATATGTTGTAAATATTTAATATTTATTTATTTACCTGTTGGGGGAGATGGGCCGGTCATAGACCGCCTGGCAGTGATTCCGGCCGCTAACGATGGGTGGTGCCTCCCTCGCGACACTAGGGACACCACAGAAAGGGTGGGTGCGCTGTGGCAGCCACATCTGATGCCACTTTTCCGTCGTATTTGTCCCGATTTGATTATTTTTGGTTTTGTTTACGTTTTGGTTATTAGTGATGTTGGTATTTGTAGAGTGAGACGTCGATAGTACTCGATATTTAATGTTGTAGGGGCTGTAGGATAGACTCTGGAAATCCTCCGACGGCAGTTCTACTGGCCAGGCATGGTTCTCCAAGTCCGCAAGTTTGTGCGTGGATGTGATGTCTGCAAGGAGTCCAAAGCGCCAAATTTCCGGATGCAGGTCTGTATTGGAGAAAGAGTCCAGACGGAACAGGCATTCCAGAAGCTGTATATCGACTTCTTGGGGAAATATCCGAGGTCAAAGAAGGGTCATGCCTGGATTTTTATCGTGGTGGACCATTTCTCTAAATTCGTATTCTTGAAGGCCATGAAGGAAGCTACCTCCTCGAACGTCGTCGATTTCCTCATCCACGAGGTATTTTATAAATTTGGCGTCCCGGAGGTAATATACAAAGACAATGGTCGGCAGTTCACGTCGAAGATCTTCCAGGAGGCGATGGAGAGTTTTGGTATCTCACACCTAAAGACTCCGGTATACTCCCCACAGAGCAACGCAGCAGAACAGTAAATCGAAGCGTGTTGGCCGCAATCCGGAGCTTTTTAGATGGTGACCATCGAGACTGGGACGTGTACCTTCCTGAGATTGAGCTTGCCCTTCGAAACGCGATCCACTCGGCGACAGGAGAAGCGCCATTCTTTACTGTGTTCGGACATCATATGTTCCTGAACGGCGCCAACTATAGGTTAGCGAGGAAGCTAAGGTCCTTGTGTGACCACGAGATGGCGGGGATGAAGACGGCGGACAAACTCCGAGTGATCCAGGAAAGGGTCCGGAAGAATCTGGACACAGCCTATGACCGAAGCCGCAAGCGATATGACCAACGGGCTCGAAACTTCATGGCCAAGTCAGGTCAGGAGGTATACCGCCGTAACTTCGTCCTCAGTGACTTTGGAAAGTCGTTCAACGCCAAGTTCGCCAGGAAATTCCTTAAGGCTCGAGTAGTGAAAGCCGTTAGCAACAATGCCTACGAACTAGAAGACCTGCAAGGATGCCGCCTCGGAGTTTACCACGCCAAGGATATCCGTGTGTGATCTGGAAGAGGAACGAATTAAACAAGGGCAAATGAAGTGGAGGTCAACATACTTCCAGGCAAGCGTGGGCCCCGCGTTGAGCACCGTATGGAACTGCAAGCTGATTAAATGTCCAAGTTCCACTAGGAAAGGATCCAAATGCTCCCAATGATTTCATCGAGTGGCTTCAAATCCGATGGCGTCTCTCTAAATCCTTGGGTGGTGTTGCATTTCAAGTTGGAACCGGCCGGGAGTAGATCGAAATCGCGACACTAGGGACACCACAGGAAGGGTGGGTGCGCTGTGGCAGCCACATCTGATGCCACTTTTCCGTCGTATTTGTCCCGATTTTATTATTTTTGGTTTTGTTTACGTTTTGGTTATTAGTGATGTTGGTATTTGTAGAGTGAGACGTCGATAGTAATCGATATTTAATGTTGTGGGGCTGTAGGGACATTGGGGGTACTCCGCCGTGAGAATTCCGGAGCTAGCCGGGGCCTTCCCAGGAAGACCAATATGCAGTCCCCTAACAGAAACCGAAGTTAGAAAAAGTTAGCCTCGAACATGGCTTTCAGCAGAGCTTTGGCAGAGGCCCGGGCAGAGCAAATGAAACCTCTATATAGTTTCTTACTCTATGTTGTCGCAAGCCAACCTTATATCGATGAATGGTACTGTCTTCATTTATCACACAGCTATATACATAAAACTGTTCATTTAAAACTAAGAATCAACGCACAGCCTAAACTAATTAAATGACCCTATTTAAATTTTTTACCATTCAATTCTTATAGCACTAAACTGATTTGCTAAGATTTATTTTGGCCAAAAACATGCCCCCATTTTCTTCCAGTGGCAAAAACCCCCCAATTTCTAACGCTAAACGCGTTAATCAATCGATGCGATTTTTGGCCAAAATTTAGTCCTCTACATAATAAAGATTCTATTTAATTTAATATTGGATATTTTAATGTTTACTATTTTTTTTATCGATTTTTGAAAATCTAAGAATCTTTCTCATTTTTTCCTAACGGCAAAAAAACATTGATCTAAGTCAATTAGCAATATGAAAATTTATCGAGGGAATCCTGATACTTTAAGGATTCATATGGTGGTTTTACTGAAGCTCTAGGTCAATTCTAAAAAAGTTACATTAGCCTAAAGTAGGAATAATAATTCCAACAAATTATACACAAGCATTGACACCGAATGCATTCTCTCGCACTGTCTCACTCTCTCTCTCTCTCTCTGACTCTGTGTAGTACAATAATTGTGCGGCGGCTGATCTTGGTTTCTTTTTAAAACTTAAAATTAAAAACTTAAAACTAAATTAAACCTAACAATAAATTAACAATAAATTAAAATTAAATTATACCAGCAACACACACGAATAAACCCCGTCAAAGCGTTCAAGCCGCTGGGCTTTCGAAAACGGCAGGGGGGCAGTCATCTATATATATAAAACTGTTCATTGAAAACTAAGAATCAACGCACAGCCTAAACTAATTAAATGACCCTATTAAAATTTTGTACCATTCAATTCTTAAAATACTAAACTGATTTGCTAAGATTTATTTTGGCCTGAAACATGCCCCCATTTTCTTCCAGTGGCAAAAAAACCCCAATTTCTATAAATAAATCTGGACGCTAAACGCGTTAATCAATCGATGCGATTTTTGGCCAAAATTAAGTCCTCTACATAATAAAGATTCTATTTAATTTAATATGGGATATTTTTATGTTTACTATTTTTTATCGATTTTTGAAAATCCAAGAATCTTCCTCATTTTTTCCTAACGGCAAAAAAACACTGATCTAAGTCAATTAGCAATATGAAAATTGATCGAGGGAATCCTGATACTTTAAGGATTCATATGGTGGTTTTACTGAAGCTCTAGGTCAATTCTAAAAAAGTTACATTAGCCTAAAGTAGGAATAATAATTCCAACATATTATATACAAGCATTGAACACCGAATGCATTCTCTCGCACTGTCTCACTCTCTCTCTCTCTCTCTGACTCTGTGTAGTACCACTAACCATACAACATATAGACTGGTCATTTCATACAACGAATTTGGTCACAAAATTTTTCAATCGGGGGGCCCCAATGCTGGAATCGGCAGGCCCCGACACTTCGTGTGCCTTCGGGTTTTTTCGCTCTCGTTCTAATTCTTATTTTGACGCTCGCGCTCGAGTTCGGTCGTTCAGTCGCAGAGACGCGCATTTTGAAGAAGGTTGCGCCTGCGCTTGAATTAGTCTTTATATGTATGCGTGTTCATGCATTCTCATACAGGGGTGCATGTGTAAGTTTATTTCAATTCCCCTCCCCTAAAATTCAATCGTCGGTAGGGTATGCAGGCACCATCCGCTCGCAGAACAACAACCAAAGCTGATTTGGTTTGAAGTTTTCTGAACCACTTAAAAGCAGTCGGTGTTTTTTGTGACTCCGACTGCGATATGCCCTGTTCGTATCTCAGTAGATTGATTTCTATTTATCGGAATACATGCATATAAGAAAAACATTTTACTGCTACCACTGATATGAATTTGTAAGCCAAAATGAATTGTATGCTGAAATATTAAAAAATATACTATAACATATAATATTCTTATTTTGATCATTAACCAAATAGTGAATACGCCCATATTGTTAGGGTACCAAGTCTGAAAAGTAGCAAAAGACAAAATATTCTTGCCGCATCGAATTGAAATAAACTTACACATGCACCCCTGTATGAGAATGCATGAACACGCATACATATAAAGACTAATTCAAGCGCAGGCGCAACCTTCTTCAAAATGCGCGTCTCTGCGACTGAACGACCGAACTCGAGCGCGAGCGTCAAAATAAGAATTAGAACGAGAGCGAAAAAACCCGAATGCACACGAAGTGTCGGGGCCTGCCGATTCCAGCAGTGGGGCCCCCCGATTGAAAAATTTTGTGACCAAATTCGTTGTATGAAATGACCAGTCTATATGTTGTATGGTTAGTGGTAGTACAATAATTGTGCGGCGGCTGATCTTGATTTCTTTTTAAAACTTAAAATTAAAAACTTAAAAGTAAATTAAACTTAACAATAAATTAACAATAAATTAAAATTAAATTCAAGCCGCTGGGCTTTGCGAAAAGGTTAGGGAGGGCAGTCATCTATATCTATATATAAAACTTATAATTTCTGTAAACAAAATCTGGACGCTAAAATAGGAAATGGAGATTATCCGACGCTTGAGGGCAAAATAAAATTGTCATCAAGTTTGGGTACTGTAGTAAGCACATTGGAAAAGCTTACTTCTAAATTTTTTCCTGATATTTCAGAAATCTTACATAAGTCATTGGACTGGTTATCAGAACGAGCCATTTTAACTTCAAGAAATGACAGAGCTGCTTCAATTAATGATCAGCTAATAAAATCATTTAATGGAGAGGAAGTTACATTCAAATCAATAGACTCTGTTACTGAGCCAGAAAATGCTGTACATTATCCTGTAGAATTTCTTAACAAACAGAATCCAGCTGGACTCCCATTGCATATTCTTTCGCTTAAGGTCGGAACACCAATTATGTTATTAAGAAACTTAAAACCCCCAAAATTATGCAATGGAACAAGATTGCAAGTGAAAACTCTTCACAAATTTGTTATTGAAGCCGTTATTTTTACTGGCTGCGCCAAGGGAGAACAGTATTCATACCAAGAATTCCCTTAACGTCATCAAACTTACCTTTTGAATTTAAACGCCTACAGTTTCCTGTAAAGGTTTGTTTTGTGATAACAATAAATAAATCACAGACTTTGAAAGTAGCTGGATTAGACCTTAGGGACGAGTGTTTCTGCCACGGCCAATTCTATGTGGCCTGTTCAAGAGTCAGCTCGGCTCAAACAAAGAATGTTGTTTACAGAGAGGTTTTAAAATAAGAATATATTAAAAATGTTTTAATTGTGGAATAGGCCTATTTGGGGAAACCTCCTTAAATAAAAACGCGCCGTATCCTCTACCTCCGGGTGGTGTGGAAATGGGGATTCATTTTAGTTTCAGTTAAAAACTGAATGTGTAAAGAAAGAAAACCTCAATTACATTAAATTATATAGTTAATACTCTATTACTTTTAAATAAGAACTCCAGCTTTAAGATAAATGCGAATAAGGAATATACATATGTGGAGAGCTATCCGCAAAATATACAGACATATGTATCTACAATCAAAATTATCCACCGCAAGCAAAGCTGCGGGCACCTTGCTAGTCACATCATAAAATCATTTTAAGTTGACCGATATTAATAGCAAACTTGATTAAGTGTAAGTCGGCTTTATGGCCTAGGAGCCGATTTGATAAACGTCCCTGTAGGCTGTAAAATGTTGATCGATAAAAATGAATGTTTGCAAATGGTTCTCCCTAATAAATGGTTTATGTTTCTTTTCTGATTAAATTGGTAAAACTTAAGCCTAATTGGAAAATTCCTGAGATTGAGGTAGCCCTTCGAAACGCGATCCACTCGGTGACAGGAGAAGCGCCATTCTTTATTGTGTTCGGACATCATATGTTCCTGAACGGCGCCAACTATAGGTTAGCGAGGAAGCTAAAGTCCTTGTGTCACAGACAGCTGTGAAAAAAATAATAGCACCACCTACTCAAGATATGTTTAAACGGTCACTGTATCAATACTTTTTACACTATGAAAACGTTAAATACCATTTTGAAATTGAAAGACAATTCCCAAACTGGAAATAAGAAAAAAATTTACAAATTTATAATTTATATTTAAAACAACGACTAGTAAGTAAAAAAATCATGAGTTTTCTATATTTATACAATCAAATTTAGTGTAGATTTTTCATTTAATATTTGGTTGTGCATCCTTTATGGGCAATAGCAGCCTCACAACGTTTTGGCATGAAGTCAACCAAGTCCTGGCATTGTTTAGGGGGAATATGGGTCCAAGACTTCTCCACTACTTTCCAAAGTGATCTTACGGTGGTTGGCTTGGATGCAGCAACTGCCTTCTTGACATCGGACCACAGATTCTCTATTGGATTAAGGTCAGGCGACGGCGCATTGACAGAGTTTGTTCCGAACCAATCCTTTGCCTTCCTGCTGGTGTGATTGGGGTCTTTAACTTGTTGGAAGACCCATTCGAGTGGGTCTGCAAAGGGTACCATAATCGTATCCAAAATATTTACGTACATGGCCTGATCCAGTATGGTTTTATTCCAATGTATTGAACCTACTCCATAATAGGACAAACAAGCCCATACCATCAGACTACTCCCTCCATGTTTTATGGTCTTTGTGGGGTACTGCAGTATAAAATCAGAGTTTTTGGGACGTCTGACGTACGATCGAGATATTTTTCCTCCATCAGAACGACCTTACTCTCATCTGACCATAGGATATTCCTCCATTTTTGAAGTGGCCAATTAATATGTCTTTGAAAACATCATGCGCTTAGCAATAGGCCTGGCATTTAAATGTTATGTTGTCTGAGACACTTGCAAACTGTTTCATCTGTCGCATTAACTTTAGGCT
The DNA here is from genome assembly GCA_018153365.1 of Drosophila fuyamai. Classification (NCBI taxonomy): domain Eukaryota; kingdom Metazoa; phylum Arthropoda; class Insecta; order Diptera; family Drosophilidae; genus Drosophila; species Drosophila fuyamai. The sequence continues at coordinate 25,288 of JAECXW010000823.1, read as the reverse complement.
CCATTTTAAGCTCAGTAGCAGACTTGAAAGGATCCTTCTTACTCTCATAACTCAAACTTTTAGAATGTCAAAGTGTTACAGATCGTTTTCTTCCGCGTGTTTTGGATTTTTTCTTATGATTTATGGGGTTCCTTATCATTTTATTGGAGATCCTACCAACCGACCAACTTTTGTGTAAGAATTTCCTTCCAAAATCAATTTTTTAAGAAGTTTACGCTTTTCCGCAGTGCAGTGTTTTTTAAAGCTGTTTTTAATTTTTTTTTTAACAAAATAGTTAAAAAATAGACTAATCTTATCAGCAGGTACTTTCTATTAAGGCTGTTCGGCGAAATATATAATATTCTCTAAGTAACTTGTAAGTGGTGCTATTTTTTTTTCGCTGTTTTTCTGACATTTTTAGTAAAAAACTAAAAAAAAACAAGTGAGAACGCTATAGTTGAGTGCCTCGACTATTAGATACCCGGTACTCAGTTCAAATTATCAATCAATCTCTTAGAGCTGGCAGCTTTACAGCACAAGCATCAGCACGATCGCTTCTTTAGCGCTGGCAGCTTTTGTCCTGCACCAACAGCTGTGTTTATGTTTATGTTTTTGAGTACAATGCTTACATACATACACACATACGCCATTGTTTGACTCAGACCTCCAATTTGGCTAACTTGATTTGATTTGCATAGTTCTTGGGATATAGTTCGGTATTGACAAATGAAAACCATCGCAATTTCCTTTAATAGAAATCCTTATCGAGAATTAACGTTGACTTTGTTAAGCACCTTGGCCAGCTGTTCCAAAGTCATCCTTTAGATGGCGCTATTGTGCCATGAAAGGCGGAAATGTAGGCGCTAGCCAGACTTAGGCGTTTAACGGGTTTTTGGGCGTTAGAGTGGGCGTGGCAAACTTTTATTAGGCCAATCGATAGGTATTGTCGAAACAAATACATATCAATAAAAATTTTCATAATAGCATCAAAACTAAGGCCACAGCTTGTGGCTTGTGGGCGTCAGAGGGGGCGTGGCACCATTTTAAAACAAACTTGCGCTGCGTAGGAACTCCTAAAATCTACATGCAAAATGCCAATCTTCTAGCTTTTATAGTTTCCGAGATCTCAGCGTTCATACGGACAGACAGGACAGACGGACATGGCTAGATCGACTCGGCTAGTGTATATATCCCGGCAAGATTTTCTTGTCCTGGCTGAAGTCCAGCGACGCGCACTCGGCCGCCTTTCCTAGCTGGCAAAAATCCAGCGGCGGGCCACGAATTACGTGTATCCTCAGTTGCTTCGCCAGCGGCTGCCACTGGGGACAGAAAGCTGCGCCGACAGCAGTCCGTAGGCACCTACAAAAACACACATAAATGGTTATTTAAGAATCTGTAAATTTGTAATTGTACTTACCATATTTGTGAATTGATGTGGATTTACCTGCGTCCTTCCTTTCTCGCCCCTCATCCAGTGCAAAAATTTGGTCGCGGGAATCCCTAGAAGTGAGGGAAACACTCAGGTCAATAGGCACTTTTCCTTATATAAATTTATACATACGCACGTCCCTTCTCATCCCTCGGAGCTCCCCAGGATCAGGTGGCCCCCAAATGGTGCGGTAGACCAAACCCAGCCTGCGCGAAGTTTTATTTCCGCGGCGACTGCAGTCAGTTTCCTGACCCGATGGTGCTACCGCTGTGACCCCTTAATTAATTTCCAAAACGCTGGTGCGTTTAGGGTCCTGCTCGTAAAAAAGCATCCTTACCTGCAATACAAATATGTTGTAAATATTAAATATTTAAGAGGCAAGTTGAAAATGAGAATGTAAGTTATTTGCCTGTTGGGGGAGATGGGCCGGTCATAGACCGCCTGGCCGCTAACGATGGGTGGTGCCTCCCTCGCGACACTAGGGACACCACAGGAAGGGTAGGTGCGCTGTGGCAGCCACATCTGATGCCACTTTTCCGTGGTATTTGTCCCGATTTGATTATTTTTGGTTTTGTTTACGTTTTGGTTATTAGTGATGTTGGTATTTGTAGAGTGGGACGAAGTTAGAAAAAGTTAGCTTCGAACATGGCTCTCAGCAGAGCTTTGGCAGAGGCCCGGGCAGAGCAAATGAAACCTCTATATAGTTTCTTACTCTATGTTGTCGCTAGCCAACCTTATATCGATGAATGGTACTGTCTTCATTTATCACACATCACATCATAAAATCATTTTAAGTTGACCGATATTGATAGCAAACTTTATTATGTGTAAGTCGGCTATATGGCCTAGGAGCCGAGTTGATAAACGTCCCTGGAGGCTGTAAAATGTTGATCGATAAAAATGAATGTTTGCAAATGGTTCTCCCTAATGAATGGTTTATGTTTCTTTTCTGATTAAATTGATAAAACTTAAGCCTAATTGGAAAATTATATTTATTGGTAAGTGCTGTATAAAACTAAGTTTTATGTGATTAAAGTTATAATAAGTAGTCATAATACTAGAAAAATTGTAAGAGGGTTATTCAAAATGAATGGGTTGTAAATATGTATATATAAATACAGGTGTGCAATACATCAAAGTCATTAAACGCGAGGAATTAATTTGCTGATTTATTGCTGAAAGGACATTTAACAAATTATTTGTCGGGATTGTTTATTATTGGTCAATAAGACCTTATTTAAAAAGCATAGGAAACTATTCTGGCGGCAAAGGACGACACGCACGGTATTAAACCGCAGTTGGACCACAGAATTTTCGTCGTGCAAATTACTCACTCAAATAATGTGCTAATATGGCATAGTATGCCTAGTGACAACTGTTTTAACCGATGTCCATTAATTGCGTCTGATTAATAATTAATTCTGCAAAAAGACACTGAATAATCAAAGTGTTTATGATATTTTGTTAATTCTTTTTCTTAGTTTAGTGTGTAAATTAATTAATTCCTTATTCAGGCTTTTACTTAAGACGCGCGGTTCTGCGCGAATGAGAAGACTTAGGTTTCGAGAGGCGATGACCGTCGCGATTTATTTCCAAAATTCAACTAAATACTAAGTAAATTCTTATAACGAAAGCTAGCCCTAGCCCTGAAAGTGCTGACCCGGCGCCCCGTGTCTGGTGTTGGGTAGCCGGTTCGGAGTTCGCTGCAGAAAAATACCTCGAGTTAGTGAGGGATGTGGAAAACAACTTGGAAAACTTACCGGACTTGAAGATCGAGGATGGTCTCATCTTCAAGAGAGTCTTTCCATCAAATTTGGATGACGAGGTGGAAGGTTCGGAGTGGAAACTGTGGATGCCACAGAGTCTAACCCACAGCCTAATTGAGCGTGCACATACGGACCCAACAGCAGCTCATGGCGGAATGGGAAAGACTCTGGAAATCCTCCGACGGCAGTTCTACTGGCCAGGCATGGTTCTCCAAGTCCGCAAGTTTGTGCGTGGATGTGATATCTGCAAGGAGTCCAAAGCGCCAAATTTCCGGATGCAGGTCGGTATTGGAGAAAGAGTCCAGACGGAACAGGCATTCCAGAAGCTGTATATCGACTTCTTGGGGAAATATCCGAGGTCAAAGAAGGGTCATGTTTGGATTTTGATCGTGGTGGACCATTTCTCTAAATTCGTATTTTTGAAGGCCATGAAGGAAGCTACCTCCTCGAACGACGTCGATTTCCTCATCCACGAGGTATTTTATAAATTTGGCGTCCCGGAGGTAATACACTCAGACAATGGTCGGCAGTTCACGTCGAAGATCTTCCAGGAGGCGATGGAGCGTTCCGGATCTGTGTGGGTGACGAGGCCCTGTTTCGCGCTCCCACGTGCCGCCGCAGTAAATATATCCCGGCAAGATTTTCTTGTCCTGGCTGAAGTCCAGCGACGCGCACTCGGCCGCCTTTCCTAGCTGGCAAAAATCCAGCGGCGGGCCACGAATTACGTGTATCCTCAGTTGCTTCGCCAGCGGCTGCCACTGGGGACAGAAAGCTGCGCCGACAGCAGTCCGTAGGCACCTACAAAAACACACATAAATGGTTATTTAAGAATCTGTAAATTTGTAATTGTACTTACCATATTTGTGAATTGATGTGGATTTACCTGCGTCCTTCCTTTCTCGCCCCTCATCCAGTGCAAAAATTTGGTCGCGGGAATCCCTAGAAGTGAGGGAAACACTCAGGTCAATAGGCACTTTTCCTTATATAAATTTATACATACGCACGTCCCTTCTCATCCCTCGGAGCTCCCCAGGATCAGGTGGCCCCCAAATGGTGCGGTAGACCAAACCCAGCCTGCGCGAAGTTTTATTTCCGCGGCGACTGCAGTCAGTTTCCTGACCCGATGGTGCTACCGCTGTGACCCCTTAATTAATTTCCAAAACGCTGGTGCGTTTAGGGTCCTGCTCGTAAAAAAGCATCCTTACCTGCAATACAAATATGTTGTAAATATTAAATATTTAAGAGGCAAGTTGAAAATGAGAATGTAAGTTATTTGCCTGTTGGGGGAGATGGGCCGGTCATAGACCGCCTGGCCGCTAACGATGGGTGGTGCCTCCCTCGCGACACTAGGGACACCACAGGAAGGGTAGGTGCGCTGTGGCAGCCACATCTGATGCCACTTTTCCGTGGTATTTGTCCCGATTTGATTATTTTTGGTTTTGTTTACGTTTTGGTTATTAGTGATGTTGGTATTTGTAGAGTGGGACGAAGTTAGAAAAAGTTAGCTTCGAACATGGCTCTCAGCAGAGCTTTGGCAGAGGCCCGGGCAGAGCAAATGAAACCTCTATATAGTTTCTTACTCTATGTTGTCGCTAGCCAACCTTATATCGATGAATGGTACTGTCTTCATTTATCACACATCACATCATAAAATCATTTTAAGTTGACCGATATTGATAGCAAACTTTATTATGTGTAAGTCGGCTATATGGCCTAGGAGCCGAGTTGATAAACGTCCCTGGAGGCTGTAAAATGTTGATCGATAAAAATGAATGTTTGCAAATGGTTCTCCCTAATGAATGGTTTATGTTTCTTTTCTGATTAAATTGATAAAACTTAAGCCTAATTGGAAAATTATATTTATTGGTAAGTGCTGTATAAAACTAAGTTTTATGTGATTAAAGTTATAATAAGTAGTCATAATACTAGAAAAATTGTAAGAGGGTTATTCAAAATGAATGGGTTGTAAATATGTATATATAAATACAGGTGTGCCATACATCAAAGTCATTAAACGCGAGGAATTAATTTGCTGATTTATTGCTGAAAGGACATTTAACAAATTATTTGTCGGGATTGTTTATTATTGGTCAATAAGACCTTACTTAAAAAGCATAGGAAACTATTCTGGCGGCAAAGGACGACACGCACAGTATTAAACCGCAGTTGGACCACAGAATTTTCGTCGTGCAAATTACTCACTCAAATAATGTGCTAATATGGCATAGTATGCCTAGTGACAACTGTTTTAACCGATGTCCATTAATTGCGTCTGATTAATAATTAATTCTGCAAAAAGACACTGAATAATCAAAGTGTTTATGATATTTTGTTAATTCTTTTTCTTAGTTTAGTGTGTAAATTAATTAATTCCTTATTCAGGCTTTTACTTAAGACGCGCGGTTCTGCGCGAATGAGAAGACTTAGGTTTCGAGAGGCGATGACCGTCGCGATTTATTTCCAAAATTCAACTAAATACTAAGTAAATTCTTATAACGAAAGCTAGCCCTAGCCCTGAAAGTGCTGACCCGGCGCCCCGTGTCTGGTGTTGGGTAGCCGGTTCGGAGTTCGCTGCAGAAAAATACCTCGAGTTAGTGAGGGATGTGGAAAACAACTTGGAAAACTTACCGGACTTGAAGATCGAGGATGGTCTCATCTTCAAGAGAGTCTTTCCATCAAATTTGGATGACGAGGTGGAAGGTTCGGAGTGGAAACTGTGGATGCCACAGAGTCTAACCCACAGCCTAATTGAGCGTGCACATACGGACCCAACAGCAGCTCATGGCGGAATGGGAAAGACTCTGGAAATCCTCCGACGGCAGTTCTACTGGCCAGGCATGGTTCTCCAAGTCCGCAAGTTTGTGCGTGGATGTGATATCTGCAAGGAGTCCAAAGCGCCAAATTTCCGGATGCAGGTCGGTATTGGAGAAAGAGTCCAGACGGAACAGGCATTCCAGAAGCTGTATATCGACTTCTTGGGGAAATATCCGAGGTCAAAGAAGGGTCATGTTTGGATTTTGATCGTGGTGGACCATTTCTCTAAATTCGTATTTTTGAAGGCCATGAAGGAAGCTACCTCCTCGAACGACGTCGATTTCCTCATCCACGAGGTATTTTATAAATTTGGCGTCCCGGAGGTAATACACTCAGACAATGGTCGGCAGTTCACGTCGAAGATCTTCCAGGAGGCGATGGAGCGTTCCGGATCTGTGTGGGTGACGAGGCCCTGTTTCGCGCTCCCACGTGCCGCCGCAGTAAATATATCCCGGCAAGATTTTCTTGTCCTGGCTGAAGTCCAGCGACGCGCACTCGGCCGCCTTTCCTAGCTGGCAAAAATCCAGCGGCGGGCCACGAATTACGTGTATCCTCAGTTGCTTCGCCAGCGGCTGCCACTGGGGACAGAAAGCTGCGCCGACAGCAGTCCGTAGGCACCTACAAAAACACACATAAATGGTTATTTAAGAATCTGTAAATTTGTAATTGTACTTACCATATTTGTGAATTGATGTGGATTTACCTGCGTCCTTCCTTTCTCGCCCCTCATCCAGTGCAAAAATTTGGTCGCGGGAATCCCTAGAAGTGAGGGAAACACTCAGGTCAATAGGCACTTTTCCTTATATAAATTTATACATACGCACGTCCCTTCTCATCCCTCGGAGCTCCCCAGGATCAGGTGGCCCCCAAATGGTGCGGTAGACCAAACCCAGCCTGCGCGAAGTTTTATTTCCGCGGCGACTGCAGTCAGTTTCCTGACCCGATGGTGCTACCGCTGTGACCCCTTAATTAATTTCCAAAACGCTGGTGCGTTTAGGGTCCTGCTCGTAAAAAAGCATCCTTACCTGCAATACAAATATGTTGTAAATATTAAATATTTAAGAGGCAAGTTGAAAATGAGAATGTAAGTTATTTGCCTGTTGGGGGAGATGGGCCGGTCATAGACCGCCTGGCCGCTAACGATGGGTGGTGCCTCCCTCGCGACACTAGGGACACCACAGGAAGGGTAGGTGCGCTGTGGCAGCCACATCTGATGCCACTTTTCCGTGGTATTTGTCCCGATTTGATTATTTTTGGTTTTGTTTACGTTTTGGTTATTAGTGATGTTGGTATTTGTAGAGTGGGACGAAGTTAGAAAAAGTTAGCTTCGAACATGGCTCTCAGCAGAGCTTTGGCAGAGGCCCGGGCAGAGCAAATGAAACCTCTATATAGTTTCTTACTCTATGTTGTCGCTAGCCAACCTTATATCGATGAATGGTACTGTCTTCATTTATCACACATCACATCATAAAATCATTTTAAGTTGACCGATATTGATAGCAAACTTTATTATGTGTAAGTCGGCTATATGGCCTAGGAGCCGAGTTGATAAACGTCCCTGGAGGCTGTAAAATGTTGATCGATAAAAATGAATGTTTGCAAATGGTTCTCCCTAATGAATGGTTTATGTTTCTTTTCTGATTAAATTGATAAAACTTAAGCCTAATTGAAAAATTATATTTATTGGTAAGTGCTGTATAAAACTAAGTTTTATGTGATTAAAGTTATAATAAGTAGTCATAATACTAGAAAAATTGTAAGAGGGTTATTCAAAATGAATGGGTTGTAAATATGTATATATAAATACAGGTGTGCCATACATCGAAGTCATTAAACGCGAGGAATTAATTTGCTGATTTATTTCTGAAAGGACATTTAACAAATTATTTGTCGGGATTGTTTATTATTGGTCAATAAGACCTTACTTAAAAAGCATAGGAAACTATTCTGGCGGCAAAGGACGACACGCACAGTATTAAACCGCAGTTGGACCACAGAATTTTCGTCGTGCAAATTACTCACTCAAATAATGTGCTAATATGGCATAGTATGCCTAGTGACAACTGTTTTAACCGATGTCCATTAATTGCGTCTGATTAATAATTAATTCTGCAAAAAGACACTGAATAATCAAAGTGTTTATGATATTTTGTTAATTCTTTTTCTTAGTTTAGTGTGTAAATTAATTAATTCCTTATTCAGGCTTTTACTTAAGACGCGCGGTTCTGCGCGAATGAGAAGACTTAGGTTTCGAGAGGCGATGACCGTCGCGATTTATTTCCAAAATTCAACTAAATACTAAGTAAATTCTTATAACGAAAGCTAGCCCTAGCCCTGAAAGTGCTGACCCGGCGCCCCGTGTCTGGTGTTGGGTAGCCGGTTCGGAGTTCGCTGCAGAAAAATACCTCGAGTTAGTGAGGGATGTGGAAAACAACTTGGAAAACTTACCGGACTTGAAGATCGAGGATGGTCTCATCTTCAAGAGAGTCTTTCCATCAAATTTGGATGACGAGGTGGAAGGTTCGGAGTGGAAACTGTGGATGCCACAGAGTCTAACCCACAGCCTAATTGAGCGTGCACATACGGACCCAACAGCAGCTCATGGCGGAATGGGAAAGACTCTGGAAATCCTCCGACGGCAGTTCTACTGGCCAGGCATGGTTCTCCAAGTCCGCAAGTTTGTGCGTGGATGTGATATCTGCAAGGAGTCCAAAGCGCCAAATTTCCGGATGCAGGTCGGTATTGGAGAAAGAGTCCAGACGGAACAGGCATTCCAGAAGCTGTATATCGACTTCTTGGGGAAATATCCGAGGTCAAAGAAGGGTCATGTTTGGATTTTGATCGTGGTGGACCATTTCTCTAAATTCGTATTTTTGAAGGCCATGAAGGAAGCTACCTCCTCGAACGACGTCGATTTCCTCATCCACGAGGTATTTTATAAATTTGGCGTCCCGGAGGTAATACACTCAGACAATGGTCGGCAGTTCACGTCGAAGATCTTCCAGGAGGCGATGGAGCGTTCCGGATCTGTGTGGGTGACGAGGCCCTGTTTCGCGCTCCCACGTGCCGCCGCAGTAAATATATCCCGGCAAGATTTTCTTGTCCTGGCTGAAGTCCAGCGACGCGCACTCGGCCGCCTTTCCTAGCTGGCAAAAATCCAGCGGCGGGCCACGAATTACGTGTATCCTCAGTTGCTTCGCCAGCGGCTGCCACTGGGGACAGAAAGCTGCGCCGACAGCAGTCCGTAGGCACCTACAAAAACACACATAAATGGTTATTTAAGAATCTGTAAATTTGTAATTGTACTTACCATATTTGTGAATTGATGTGGATTTACCTGCGTCCTTCCTTTCTCGCCCCTCATCCAGTGCAAAAATTTGGTCGCGGGAATCCCTAGAAGTGAGGGAAACACTCAGGTCAATAGGCACTTTTCCTTATATAAATTTATACATACGCACGTCCCTTCTCATCCCTCGGAGCTCCCCAGGATCAGGTGGCCCCCAAATGGTGCGGTAGACCAAACCCAGCCTGCGCGAAGTTTTATTTCCGCGGCGACTGCAGTCAGTTTCCTGACCCGATGGTGCTACCGCTGTGACCCCTTAATTAATTTCCAAAACGCTGGTGCGTTTAGGGTCCTGCTCGTAAAAAAGCATCCTTACCTGCAATACAAATATGTTGTAAATATTAAATATTTAAGAGGCAAGTTGAAAATGAGAATGTAAGTTATTTGCCTGTTGGGGGAGATGGGCCGGTCATAGACCGCCTGGCCGCTAACGATGGGTGGTGCCTCCCTCGCGACACTAGGGACACCACAGGAAGGGTAGGTGCGCTGTGGCAGCCACATCTGATGCCACTTTTCCGTGGTATTTGTCCCGATTTGATTATTTTTGGTTTTGTTTACGTTTTGGTTATTAGTGATGTTGGTATTTGTAGAGTGGGACGAAGTTAGAAAAAGTTAGCTTCGAACATGGCTCTCAGCAGAGCTTTGGCAGAGGCCCGGGCAGAGCAAATGAAACCTCTATATAGTTTCTTACTCTATGTTGTCGCTAGCCAACCTTATATCGATGAATGGTACTGTCTTCATTTATCACACATCACATCATAAAATCATTTTAAGTTGACCGATATTGATAGCAAACTTTATTATGTGTAAGTCGGCTATATGGCCTAGGAGCCGAGTTGATAAACGTCCCTGGAGGCTGTAAAATGTTGATCGATAAAAATGAATGTTTGCAAATGGTTCTCCCTAATGAATGGTTTATGTTTCTTTTCTGATTAAATTGATAAAACTTAAGCCTAATTGGAAAATTATATTTATTGGTAAGTGCTGTATAAAACTAAGTTTTATGTGATTAAAGTTATAATAAGTAGTCATAATACTAGAAAAATTGTAAGAGGGTTATTCAAAATGAATGGGTTGTAAATATGTATATATAAATACAGGTGTGCAATACATCAAAGTCATTAAACGCGAGGAATTAATTTGCTGATTTATTGCTGAAAGGACATTTAACAAATTATTTGTCGGGATTGTTTATTATTGGTCAATAAGACCTTACTTAAAAAGCATAGGAAACTATTCTGGCGGCAAAGGACGACACGCACGGTATTAAACCGCAGTTGGACCACAGAATTTTCGTCGTGCAAATTACTCACTCAAATAATGTGCTAATATGGCATAGTATGCCTAGTGACAACTGTTTTAACCGATGTCCATTAATTGCGTCTGATTAATAATTAATTCTGCAAAAAGACACTGAATAATCAAAGTGTTTATGATATTTTGTTAATTCTTTTTCTTAGTTTAGTGTGTAAATTAATTAATTCCTTATTCAGGCTTTTACTTAAGACGCGCGGTTCTGCGCGAATGAGAAGACTTAGGTTTCGAGAGGCGATGACCGTCGCGATTTATTTCCAAAATTCAACTAAATACTAAGTAAATTCTTATAACGAAAGCTAGCCCTAGCCCTGAAAGTGCTGACCCGGCGCCCCGTGTCTGGTGTTGGGTAGCCGGTTCGGAGTTCGCTGCAGAAAAATACCTCGAGTTAGTGAGGGATGTGGAAAACAACTTGGAAAACTTACCGGACTTGAAGATCGAGGATGGTCTCATCTTCAAGAGAGTCTTTCCATCAAATTTGGATGACGAGGTGGAAGGTTCGGAGTGGAAACTGTGGATGCCACAGAGTCTAACCCACAGCCTAATTGAGCGTGCACATACGGACCCAACAGCAGCTCATGGCGGAATGGGAAAGACTCTGGAAATCCTCCGACGGCAGTTCTACTGGCCAGGCATGGTTCTCCAAGTCCGCAAGTTTGTGCGTGGATGTGATATCTGCAAGGAGTCCAAAGCGCCAAATTTCCGGATGCAGGTCGGTATTGGAGAAAGAGTCCAGACGGAACAGGCATTCCAGAAGCTGTATATCGACTTCTTGGGGAAATATCCGAGGTCAAAGAAGGGTCATGTTTGGATTTTGATCGTGGTGGACCATTTCTCTAAATTCGTATTTTTGAAGGCCATGAAGGAAGCTACCTCCTCGAACGACGTCGATTTCCTCATCCACGAGGTATTTTATAAATTTGGCGTCCCGGAGGTAATACACTCAGACAATGGTCGGCAGTTCACGTCGAAGATCTTCCAGGAGGCGATGGAGCGTTTCGTTATCTCACACCTAAAGACTCCGGTATACTCCCCAGCAGGCAAATGAAGTGGAGGTCAACATACTTCCAGGCAAGCGTGGGTCCCGCGTTGAGCACCGTATGGCTTTAAATCCGATGGCGTCTCTCTAAATCCTTGGGTGGTGTTGCATTTCAAGTTGGAACCGGCCGGGAGTAAATCGAAATCGAGGGCAAAAGGACTATCGATAAAGTTTGGTGTGTGGCAACCCCTACTGAAGTGGCGCCCCTTCTGCTCATGCCCTTGGCTATCTAGCTATTTAAAATAGCCCGGTTCGCTCTGGGTATGGCTAGGATGGCCTTGAATTCGTCCAATGACCCACTTTTGGGAGAGTAAAAGGGAATATGGCGTGATGAGCATGACATTGCGTAGGTCAGGGATAGGGTTTAGTAGCTGCCATATTTCGGATCAAAGAGGTCCAACTAAAACCGCGCCCGCGAATTAAATAAAGTAAGTTAGTGGTGAAGCACTAATTTTATTAGTTATTTTATTTAGTGTTGTGTTCTTAGGACTATCCGGGGACCCATAAAAAGGGCCCCGGTAAGATATCCGTGTGTGATCTGGAAGAGGAACGAATTAAACAAGGGCAAATGAAGTGGAGGTAAACATACTTCCAGGTCAAGCGTGGGCCCCGCGTTGAGTTCCGTATGGAACTGCAAGCTGAGTAAATGTCCAGGTTCCACTAGGAAAGGATCCAAATGCTCCCAATGATTTCATCGAGTGGCTTTAAATCCGATAGCGTCTCTCTAAATCCTTGGTGGTGTTGCATTTCAAATCGTTGGAACCGGCCTTCTGCTCATAGACCCTATGGCTATCTAGCATTTAAAAAAGCACGGTTCGCTCAGGGTACGCTTTAAAAAGGATGCCTTAACGTGCAATACAAATGTTGAGAGAGTAAATATTAAATATTTAAGAGGCAAGTTGAAAATGAGAATGAATTATTTGCCTGTTGGGGAGATGGGCCGGTCAGTAGCTGGCCGCTAATCGGATAGGTGCCTCCCTCGCGACACTAGGGACACCACAGGAAGGGTGAGGTGCGCTGTGGCAGCCACATCTGATGCCACTTTTCCGTCGTATTTGTCCCGATTTGATTATTTTTGGTTTTGTTTACGTTTTGGTTATTAGTGATGTTGGTATTTGTAGAGTGGGACGTCGATAGTAATCGATATTTAATGTTGGGGGCTGTAGGGACATTGGGGGTACTCCGCCGAGAATTCCGGAGCTAGCCGGGGCCGTCCCAGGAAGACCAATATGCAGTCCCATAACAGAAACCGAAGTTAGAAAAAGTTAGCTTCGAACATGGCTCTCAGCAGAGCTTTGGCAGAGGCCCGGGCAGAGCAAATGAAACCTCTATATAGTTTCTTACTCTATGTTGTCGCTAGCCAACCTTATATCGATGAATGGTACTGTCTTCATTTATCACACATCACATCATAAAATCATTTTAAGTTGACCGATATTGATAGCAAACTTGATTAAGTGTAAGTCGGCTATATGGCCTAGGAGCCGAGTTGATAAACGTCCCTGTAGGCTGTAAAATGTTGATCGATAAAAATGAATGTTTGCAAATGGTTCTCCCTAATAAATGGTTTATGTTTCTTTTCTGATTAAATTGATAAAACTTAAGCCTAATTGGAAAATTATATTTATTGGTAAGTGCTGTATAAAACTAAGTTTTATGTGATTAAAGTTATAATAAGTAGTCATAATACTAGAAAAATTGTAAGAGGGTTATTCAAAATGAATGGGTTGTAAATATGTATATATAAATACAGGTGTGCAATACATCGAAGTCATTAAACGCGAGGAATTAATTTGCTGATTTATTGCTGAAAGGACATTTAACAAATTATTTGTCGGGATTGTTTATTATTGGTCAATAAGACCTTACTTAAAAAGCATAGGAAACTATTCTGGCGGCAAAGGACGACACGCACGGTATTAAACCGCAGTTGGACCACAGAATTTTCGTCGTGCAAATTACTCACTCAAATAATGTGCTAATATGGCATAGTATGCCTAGTGACAACTGTTTTAACCGATGTCCATTAATTGCAAGACGTCTGATTAATAATTAATTCTGCAAAAAGACACTGAATAATCAAAGTGTTCATGACATTTTGTTAATTCTTTTTCTTAGTTTAGTGTGTAAATTAATTAATTCCTTATTCAGGTTTTTACTTAAGACGCGCGGTACTGCGCGAATGAGAAGACTTAGGTTTCGAGAGGCGATGACCGTCGCGATTTATTTCCAAAATTCAACTAAATACTAAGTAAATTCTTATAACGAAAGCTAGCCCTAGCCCTGAAAGTGCTGACCCGGCGCCCCGTGTCTGGTGTTGGGTAGCCGGCACGGAGTTCGCTGCAGAAAAATACCTCGAGTTAGTGAGGGATGTGGAAAACAACTTGGAAAACTTACCGGACTTGAAGATCGAGGATGGTCTCATCTTCAAGAGAGTCTCTCCATCAAATTTGGATGACGAGGTGGAAGGTTCGGAGTGGAAACTGTGGATGCCACAGAGTCTAACCCACAGCCTAATTGAGCGTGCACATACGGACCCAACAGCAGCTCATGGCGGAATGGGAAAGACTCTGGAAATCCTCCGACGGCAGTTCTACTGGCCAGGCATGGTTCTCCAAGTCCGCAAGTTTGTGCGTGGATGTGATGTCTGCAAGGAGTCCAAAGCGCCAAATTTCCGGATGCAGGTCGGTATTGGAGAAAGAGTCCAGACGGAACAGGCATTCCAGAAGCTGTATATCGACTTCTTGGGGAAATATCCGAGGTCAAAGAAGGGTCATGTCTGGATTTTGATCGTGGTGGACCATTTCTCTAAATTCGTATTCTTGAAGGCCATGAAGGAAGCTACCTCCTCGAACGTCGTCGATTTCCTCATCCACGAGGTATTTTATAAATTTGGCGTCCCGGAGGTAATACACTCAGACAATGGTCGGCAGTTCACGTCGAAGATCTTCCAGGAGGCGATGGAGCGTTTCGGTATCTCACACCTAAAGACTCCGGTATACTCCCCACAGAGCAACGCAGCAGAACGAGTAAATCGAAGCGTGTTGGCCGCAATCCGGAGCTTTTTAGATGGTGACCATCGAGACTGGGACGTGTACCTTCCTGAGATTGAGGTAGCCCTTCGAAACGCGATCCACTCGGCGACAGGAGAAGCGCCATTCTTTACTGTGTTCGGACATCATATGTTCCTGAACGGCGCCAACTATAGGTTAGCGAGGAAGCTAAAGTCCTTGTGTGACCACGAGATGGCGGGGATGAAGACGGCGGACAAACTCCGAGTGATCCAGGAAAGGGTCCGGAAGAATCTGGAGACAGCCTATGACCGAAGCCGCAAGCGATATGACCAACGGGCTCGAAACTTCATGGCCAAGCCAGGTTAGGAGTTATACCGCCGTAACTTCGTCCTCAGTGACTTTGGAAAGTCGTTCAACGCCAAGTTCGCCAGGAAATTCCTTAAGGCTCGAGTGGTGAAAGCCGTTGGCAACAATGCCTACGAACTAGAAGACCTGCAAGGATGCCGCCTCGGAGTTTACCACGCCAAGGATATCCGTGTGTGATCTGGAAGAGGAACGAATTAAACAAGGGCAAATGAAGTGGAGGTCAACATACTTCCAGGCAAGCGTGGGTCCCGCGTTGAGCACCGTATGGAACTGCAAGCTGAGTAAATGTCCAGGTTCCACTAGGAAAGGATCCAAATGCTCCCAATGATTTCATCGAGTGGCTTTAAATCCGATGGCGTCTCTCTAAATCCTTGGGTGGTGTTGCATTTCAAGTTGGAACCGGCCGGGAGTAGATCGAAATCGAGGGCAAAAGGACTATCGATAAAGTTTGGTGTGTGGCAACCCCTACTGAAGTGGCGCCCCTTCTGCTCATGCCCTTGGCTATCTAGCTATTTAAAATAGCCCGGTTCGCTCTGGGTATGGCTAGGATGGCCTTGAATTCGTCCAATGACCCACTTTTGGGAGAGTAAAAGGGAATATGGCGTGATGAGCATGACATTGCGTAGGTCAGGGATAGGGTTTAGTAGCTGCCATATTTCGGATCAAAGAGGTCCAACTAAAACCGCGCCCGCGAATTAAATAAAGTAAGTTAGTGGTGAAGCACTAATTTTATTAGTTATTTTATTTAGTGTTGTGTTCTTAGGACTATCCGGGGACCCATAAAAAGGGCCCCGGTAAATATTTTTGGCGGAGATCAGCGTTATTTTTGGCGGAGATCAGCGTTATTTTTGGCGGAGATCGGCGTTATTTTTCGGCGGAGGCAAACATTTTTCCGGCTGCGACATCGGTCCTAACCTGACCAGCAACCCATAGGAAGGAACGATTTAAACGGAGCTACCTACCTCCAGAGCGGCTCAGACCAGTGTACGGGCCCGCAATCCCGCCGCCTGAGGATTACGCCGGTGAGTCCGTTCCGGATCTGTGTGGGTGACGAGGCCCTGTTTCGCGCTCCCACGTGCCGCCGCAGCACATATATCCCGGCAAGATTTTCTTGTCCTGGCTGAAGTCCAGCGACGCGCACTCGGCCGCCTTTCCTAGCTGGCAAAAATCCAGCGGCGGGCCACGAATTACGTGTATCCTCAGTTGCTTCGCCAGCGGCTGCCACTGGGGACAGAAAGCTGCGCCGACAGCAGTCCGTGGGCACCTACAAAAACACACATAAATGGTTATTTAAGAATCTGTAAATTTGTAAATTGTACTTACCATATTTGTGAATTGATGTGGATTTACCTGCGTCCTTCCTTTCTCGCCCCTCATCCAGTGCAAAAATTTGGTCGCGGGAATCCCTAGAAGTGAGGGATACACTCAGGTCAATAGGCACTTTTCCTTATATAAATTTATACATACGCACGTCCCTTCTCATCCCTCGGAGCTCCCCAGGATCAGGTGGCCCCCAAATGGTGCGGTAGACCAAACCCAGCCTGCGCGAAGTTTTATTTCCGCGGCGACTGCAGACAGTTTCCTGACCCGATGGTGCTACCGCTGTGACCCCTTAATTAATTTCCAAAACGCTGGTGCGTTTAGGGTCCTGCACGTAAGAAAGCATCCTTACCTGCAATACAAATATGTTGTAAATATTAAATATTTAAGAGGCAAGTTGAAAATGAGAGTGTAAGTTATTTACCTGTTGGGGGAGATGGGCCGGTCATAGACCGCCTGGCAGTGATTCCGGCCGCTAACGATGGGTGGTGCCTCCCTCGCGACACTAGGGACACCACAGGAAGGGTAGGTGCGCTGTGGCAGCCACATCTGATGCCACTTTTCCGTCGTATTTGTCCCGATTTGATTATTTTTGGTTTTGTTTACGTTTTGGTTATTAGTGATGTTGGTATTTGTAGAGTGGGACGTCGATAGTAATCGATATTTAATGTTGTGGGGCTGTAGGGACATTGGGGGTACTCCGCCCTGAGAATTCCGGAGCTAGCCGGGGCCGTCCCAGGAAGACCAATATGCAGTCCCATAACAGAAACCGAAGTTAGAAAAAGTTAGCTTCGAACATGGCTCTCAGCAGAGCTTTGGCAGAGGCCCGGGCAGAGCAAATGAAACCTCTATATAGTTTCTTACTCTATGTTGTCGCTAGCCAACCTTATATCGATGAATGGTACTGTCTTCATTTATCACACATCACATCATAAAATCATTTTAAGTTGACCGATATTGATAGCAAACTTGATTAAGTGTAAGTCGGCTATATGGCATAGGAGCCGAGTTGATAAACGTCCCTGTAGGCTGTAAAATGTTGATCGATAAAAATGAATGTTTGCAAATGGTTCTCCCTAATAAATGGTTTATGTTTCTTTTCTGATTAAATTGATAAAACTTAAGCCTAATTGGAAAATTATATTTATTGGTAAGTGCTGTATAAAACTATGTTTTCTGTGATTAAAGTTATAATAATTAGTCATAATACTAGAAAAATTGTAAGAGGGTTATTCAAAATGAATGGGTTGTAAATATGTATATATAAATACAGGTGTGCAATACATCGAAGTCATTAAACGCGAGGAATTAATTTGCTGATTTATTGCTGAAAGGACATTTAACAAATTATTTGTCGGGATTGTTTATTATTGGTCAATAAGACCTTACTTAAAAAGCATAGGAAACTATTCTGGCGGCAAAGGACGACACGCACGGTATTAAACCGCAGTTGGACCACAGAATTTTCGTCGTGCAAATTACTCACTCAAATAATGTGCTAATATGGCATAGTATGCCTAGTGACAACTGTTTTAACCGATGTCCATTAATTGCAAGACGTCTGATTAATAATTAATTCTGCAAAAAGACACTGAATAATCAAAGTGTTCATGACATTTTGTTAATTCTTTTTCTTAGTTTAGTGTGTAAATTAATTAATTCCTTATTCAGGTTTTTACTTAAGACGCGCGGTACTGCGCGAATGAGAAGACTTAGGTTTCGAGAGGCGATGACCGTCGCGATTTATTTCCAAAATTCAACTAAATACTAAGTAAATTCTTATAACGAAAGCTAGCCCTAGCCCTGAAAGTGCTGACCCGGCGCCCCGTGTCTGGTGTTGGGTAGCCGGCACGGAGTTCGCTGCAGAAAAATACCTCGAGTTAGTGAGGGATGTGGAAAACAACTTGGAAAACTTACCGGACTTGAAGATCGAGGATGGTCTCATCTTCAAGAGAGTCTCTCCATCAAATTTGGATGACGAGGTGGAAGGTTCGGAGTGGAAACTGTGGATGCCACAGAGTCTAACCCACAGCCTAATTGAGCGTGCACATACGGACCCAACAGCAGCTCATGGCGGAATGGGAAAGACTCTGGAAATCCTCCGACGGCAGTTCTACTGGCCAGGCATGGTTCTCCAAGTCCGCAAGTTTGTGCGTGGATGTGATGTCTGCAAGGAGTCCAAAGCGCCAAATTTCCGGATGCAGGTCGGTATTGGAGAAAGAGTCCAGACGGAACAGGCATTCCAGAAGCTGTATATCGACTTCTTGGGGAAATATCCGAGGTCAAAGAAGGGTCATGTCTGGATTTTGATCGTGGTGGACCATTTCTCTAAATTCGTATTCTTGAAGGCCATGAAGGAAGCTACCTCCTCGAACGTCGTCGATTTCCTCATCCACGAGGTATTTTATAAATTTGGCGTCCCGGAGGTAATACACTCAGACAATGGTCGGCAGTTCACGTCGAAGATCTTCCAGGAGGCGATGGAGCGTTTCGGTATCTCACACCTAAAGACTCCGGTATACTCCCCACAGAGCAACGCAGCAGAACGAGTAAATCGAAGCGTGTTGGCCGCAATCCGGAGCTTTTTAGATGGTGACCATCGAGACTGGGACGTGTACCTTCCTGAGATTGAGGTAGCCCTTCGAAACGCGATCCACTCGGCGACAGGAGAAGCGCCATTCTTTACTGTGTTCGGACATCATATGTTCCTGAACGGCGCCAACTATAGGTTAGCGAGGAAGCTAAAGTCCTTGTGTGACCACGAGATGGCGGGGATGAAGACGGCGGACAAACTCCGAGTGATCCAGGAAAGGGTCCGGAAGAATCTGGAGACAGCCTATGACCGAAGCCGCAAGCGATATGACCAACGGGCTCGAAACTTCATGGCCAAGCCAGGTTAGGAGTTATACCGCCGTAACTTCGTCCTCAGTGACTTTGGAAAGTCGTTCAACGCCAAGTTCGCCAGGAAATTCCTTAAGGCTCGAGTGGTGAAAGCCGTTGGCAACAATGCCTACGAACTAGAAGACCTGCAAGGATGCCGCCTCGGAGTTTACCACGCCAAGGATATCCGTGTGTGATCTGGAAGAGGAACGAATTAAACAAGGGCAAATGAAGTGGAGGTCAACATACTTCCAGGCAAGCGTGGGTCCCGCGTTGAGCACCGTATGGAACTAGGAAAGGATCCAAATGCTCCCAATGATTTCATCGAGTGGCTTTAAATCCGATGGCGTCTCTCTAAATCCTTGGGTGGTGTTGCATTTCAAGTTGGAACCGGCCGGGAGTAAATCGAAATCGAGGGCAAAAGGACTATCGATAAAGTTTGGTGTGTGGCAACCCCTACTGAAGTGGCGCCCCTTCTGCTCATGCCCTTGGCTATCTAGCTATTTAAAATAGCCCGGTTCGCTCTGGGTATGGCTAGGATGGCCTTGAATTCGTCCAATGACCCACTTTTGGGAGAGTAAAAGGGAATATGGCGTGATGAACATGACATTGCGTAGGTCAGGGATAGGGTTTAGTAGCTGCCATATTTCGGATCAAAGAGGTCCAACTAAAACCGCGCCCGCGAATTAAATAAAGTAAGTTAGTGGTGAAGCACTAATTTTATTAGTTATTTTATTTAGTGTTGTGTTCTTAGGACTATCCGGGGACCCATAAAAAGGGCCCCGGTAAATATTTTTGGCGGAGATCAGCGTTACTTTTGGCGGAGATCAGCGTTATTTTTGGCGGAGATCTGCGTTATTTTTCGGCGGAGGCAAACATTTTTTCCGGCTGCGACATCGGTCCTAACCTGACCAGCAACCCATAGGAAGGAACGATTTAAACGGAGCTACCTACCTCCAGAGCGGCTCAGACCAGTGTACGGGCCCGCAATCCCGCCGCCTGAGGATTACGCCGGTGAGTCCGTTCCGGATCTGTGTGGGTGACGAGGCCCTGTTTCGCGCTCCCACGTGCCGCCGCAGTAAATATATCCCGGCAAGATTTTCTTGTCCTGGCTGAAGTCCAGCGACGCGCACTCGGCCGCCTTTCCTAGCTGGCAAAAATCCAGCGGCGGGCCACGAATTACGTGTATCCTCAGTTGCTTCGCCAGCGGCTGCCACTGGGGACAGAAAGCTGCGCCGACAGCAGTCCGTGGGCACCTACAAAAACACACATAAATGGTTATTTAAGAATCTGTAAATTTGTAAATTGTACTTACCATATTTGTGAATTGATGTGGATTTACCTGCGTCCTTCCTTTCTCGCCCCTCATCCAGTGCAAAAATTTGGTCGCGGGAATCCCTAGAAGTGAGGGAAACACTCAGGTCAATAGGCACTTTTCCTTATATAAATTTATACATACGCACGTCCCTTCTCATCCCTCGGAGCTCCCCAGGATCAGGTGGCCCCCAAATGGTGCGGTAGACCAAACCCAGCCTGCGCGAAGTTTTATTTCCGCGGCGACTGCAGACAGTTTCCTGACCCGATGGTGCTACCGCTGTGACCCCTTAATTAATTTCCAAAACGCTGGTGCGTTTAGGGTCCTTACCTGCAATACAAATATGTTGTAAATATTAATTATTTAAGAGGCAAGTTGAAAATGAGAGTGTACGTTATTTACCTGTTGGGGGAGATGGGCCGGTCATAGACCGCCTGGCAGTGATTCCGGCCGCTAACGATGGGTGGTGCCTCCCTCGCGACACTAGGGACACCACAGGAAGGGTGGGTGCGCTGTGGCAGCCACATCTGATGCCACTTTTCCGCCGTATTTGTCCCGATTTGATTATTTTTGGTTTTGTTTACGTTTTGGTTATTAGTGATGTTGGTATTTATAGAGTGGGACGTCGATAGTAATCGATATTTAATGTTGTGGGGCTGTAGGAACATTGGGGGTACTCCGTCCTCAGAATTCCGGAGCTAGCCGGGGCCGTCCCAGGAAGACCAATATGCAGTCCCATGACAGAAACCGAAGTTAGAAAAAGTTAGCTTCGAACATGGCTCTCAGCAGAGCTTTGGCAGAGGCCCGGGCAGAGCAAATGAAACCTCTATATAGTTTCTTACTCTATGTTGTCGCTAGCCAACCTTATATCGATGAATGGTACTGTCTTCATTTATCACACATCACATCATAAAATCATTTTAAGTTGACCGATATTGATAGCAAACTTGATTAAGTGTAAGTCGGCTATATGGCCTAGGAGCCGAGTTGATAAACGTCCCTGTAGGCTGTAAAATGTTGATCGATAAAAATGAATGTTTGCAAATGGTTCTCCCTAATAAATGGTTTATGTTTCTTTTCCGATTAAATTGATAAAACTTAAGCCTAATTGGAAAATTATATTTATTGGTAAGTGCTGTATAAAACTAAGTTTTCTGTGATTAAAGTTATAATAATTAGTCATAATACTAGAAAAATTGTAAGAGGGTTATTCAAAATGAATGGGTTGTAAATATGTATATATAAATACAGGTGTGCAATACATCGAAGTCATTAAACGCGAGGAATTAATTTGCTGATTTATTGCTGAAAGGACATTTAACAAATTATTTGTCGGGATTGTTTATTATTGGTCAATAAGACCTTACTTAAAAAGCATAGGAAACTATTCTGGCGGCAAAGGACGACACGCACGGTATTAAACCGCAGTTGGACCACAGAATTTTCGTCGTGCAAATTACTCACTCAAATAATGTGCTAATATGGCATAGTATGCCTAGTGACAACTGTTTTAACCGATGTCCATTAATTGCAAGACGTCTGATTAATAATTAATTCTGCAAAAAGACACTGAATAATCAAAGTGTTCATGACATTTTGTTAATTCTTTTTCTTAGTTTAGTGTGTAAATTAATTAATTCCTTATTCAGGTTTTTACTTAAGACGCGCGGTACTGCGCGAATGAGAAGACTTAGGTTTCGAGAGGCGATGACCGTCGCGATTTATTTCCAAAATTCAACTAAATACTAAGTAAATTCTTATAACGAAAGCTAGCCCTAGCCCTGAAAGTGCTGACCCGGCGCCCCGTGTCTGGTGTTGGGTAGCCGGCACGGAGTTCGCTGCAGAAAAATACCTCGAGTTAGTGAGGGATGTGGAAAACAACTTGGAAAACTTACCGGACTTGAAGATCGAGGATGGTCTCATCTTCAAGAGAGTCTCTCCATCAAATTTGGATGACGAGGTGGAAGGTTCGGAGTGGAAACTGTGGATGCCACAGAGTCTAACCCACAGCCTAATTGAGCGTGCACATACGGACCCAACAGCAGCTCATGGCGGAATGGGAAAGACTCTGGAAATCCTCCGACGGCAGTTCTACTGGCCAGGCATGGTTCTCCAAGTCCGCAAGTTTGTGCGTGGATGTGATGTCTGCAAGGAGTCCAAAGCGCCAAATTTCCGGATGCAGGTCGGTATTGGAGAAAGAGTCCAGACGGAACAGGCATTCCAGAAGCTGTATATCGACTTCTTGGGGAAATATCCGAGGTCAAAGAAGGGTCATGTCTGGATTTTGATCGTGGTGGACCATTTCTCTAAATTCGTATTCTTGAAGGCCATGAAGGAAGCTACCTCCTCGAACGTCGTCGATTTCCTCATCCACGAGGTATTTTATAAATTTGGCGTCCCGGAGGTAATACACTCAGACAATGGTCGGCAGTTCACGTCGAAGATCTTCCAGGAGGCGATGGAGCGTTTCGGTATCTTACACCTAAAGACTCCGGTATACTCCCCACAGAGCAACGCTGCAGAACGAGTAAATCGAAGCGTGTTGGCCGCAATCCGGAGCTTTTTAGATGGTGACCATCGAGACTGGGACGTGTACCTTCCAGAGATTGAGGTAGCCCTTCGAAACGCGATCCACTCGGCGACAGGAGAAGCGCCATTCTGACACCATATGTTCCTGAACGGCGCCAACTATAGGTTAGCGAGGAAGCTAAAGTCCTTGTGTGACCACGAGATGGCGGGGATGAAGACGGCGGACAAACTCCGAGTGATCCAGGAAAGGGTCCGGAAGAATCTGGAGACAGCCTATGACCTAAGCCGCAAGCGATATGACCAACGGGCTCGAAACTTCATGGCCAAGCCAGGTTAGGAGGCATACCGCCGTAACTTCGTCCTCAGTGACTTTGGAAAGTCGTTCAACGCCAAGTTCGCCAGGAAATTCCTTAAGGCTCGAGTGGTGAAAGCCGTTGGCAACAATGCCTACGAACTAGAAGACCTGCAAGGATGCCGCCTCGGAGTTTACCACGCCAAGGATATCCGTGTGTGATCTGGAAGAGGAACGAATTAAACAAGGGCAAATGAAGTGGAGGTCAATATAGTTCCAGGCAAGCGTGGGTCCCGCGTTGAGCACCGTATGGAACTGCAAGCTGAGCAAATGTCCAGGTTCCACTAGGAAAGGATCCAAATGCTCCCAATGATTTCATCGAGTGGCTTCAAATCCGATGGCGTCTCTCTAAATCCTTGGGTGGTGTTGCATTTCAAGTTGGAACCGGCCGGGAGTAGATCGAAATCGAGGGCAAAAGGCAACCCCTACTGAAGAGGCGCCCCTTCTGCTCATGCCCTTGGCTATCTAGCTATTTAAAATAGCCCGGTTCGCTCTGGGTATGGCTAGGATGGCCTTGAATTCGTCCAATGACCCACTTTTGGGAGAGTAAAAGGGAATATGGCGTGATGAGCATGACATTGCGTAGGTCAGGATAGGGTTTAGTAGCTGCCATATTTCGGATCAAAGAGGTCCAACTAAAACCGCGCCCGCGAATTAAATAAAGTAAGTTAGTGGTGAAGCACTAATTTTATTAGTTATTTTATTTAGTGTTGTGTTCTTAGGACTATCCGGGGACCCATAAAAAGGGCCCCGGTAAATATTTTTGGCGGAGATCAACGTTATTTTTGGCGGAGATCAGCGTTATTTTTGGCGGAGATCGGCGTTATTTTTCGGCGGAGGCAAACATTTTTCCGGCTGCGACATCGGTCCTAACCTGACTAGCAACCCATAGGAAGAAACGATTTAAACGGAGCTACCTACCTCCAGAGCGGCTCAGACCAGTGTACGGGCCCGCAATCCCGCCGCCTGAGGATTACGCCGGTGAGTCCGTTCCGGATCTGTGTGGGTGACGAGGCCCTGTTTCGCGCTCCCACGCCATAAAAAATAAAAAAATAATCTCCTCAATTTTTATTTTAAATTTTTAATTTTTTTATTATTATTACATTTTAAAAAATTTAAATTAAATTTTTAATTTCAAATTAAATTTCAAAATTTAAAATAAAAAAAAATTTAAAAATTTAAAAATTTTATATTTTTAAAATTAAAAAAATAAAAAATTGTTAAGTTTTTTATATTTTTATAATATAAATTAAGTGTAGTTTTTCATTTAATATTTGGTTGGGAACCCTCTTTAAGGGAAAAAAGCTCCCAAAAAATTTTGGGATGAAGTCAACCAAGTCCTGGCATTGATTAGGGGGGAATATGGGTCCAAGACTTCTCCACTACTTTCCAAAGTGATCATACGGTGTTTGGCTTGGATGCAGCAACTGCCTTCTTGACATCGGACCACAGATTCTCTATTGGATTAAGGTCAGGCGACGGCGCAGGCCACTCCAACACATTGACAGAGTTTCTTCCGAACCAATCCTTTGCCTTCCTGCTGGTGTGATTGGGGTCTTTAACTTGTTGGAAGACCCATTCGAGTGGCATTTCGTACACTGCAAAGGGTACCATAATCGTATCCAAAATATTTACGTACATGGCCAAACAAGCCCATACCATCAGACTACTCCCTCCATGTTTTATGGTCTTTGTGGGGTACTGCAGTATAAAATCAGAGTTTTTGGGACGTCTGACGTACGATCGAGATATTTTTCCTCCATCAGAACGACCTTACTCTCATCTGACCATAGGATATTCCTCCATTTTTGAAGTGGCCAATTAATAT
>JAECXW010000821.1:12500-15863 GCA_018153365.1 Drosophila fuyamai | reverse complement strand
ATATAGAAATATATATATGGAAATATAAAGAAATGTATGGAAATGAAACGAAATCTATAGATATATAGAAATATATGGAAATATAAAGAAATGTATGGAAATGAAAAGAAATCTATAGAAATCTATAGATATATAGAAATATATGGAAATATAAAGAAATGTATGGAAATTTATAGAAATGTATAGAAATATGATAGAA
Source organism: Drosophila fuyamai (assembly GCA_018153365.1). Classification (NCBI taxonomy): domain Eukaryota; kingdom Metazoa; phylum Arthropoda; class Insecta; order Diptera; family Drosophilidae; genus Drosophila; species Drosophila fuyamai. The sequence goes on along the minus strand of JAECXW010000821.1, from coordinate 15,664 downwards.
ATATTAAGGGAATTGTATAGAAATGTGAAGAAAACCGAAGAAATCTATAGAAAAACCATACGATGGGTGGTTTCTAGTACTGTAAATGACCTGTTGTTAGACAGCGTGGTCAAAAACATATATAGGGGGTAGGTCGTGGCTGGCCTGCCCCTCAAGTAGTACTATTGAACAAAACTTATGATATCCATATGATTTTGTCAATATATATTGGTAATGAGAAAATTGTATAGATATATGCGATTATATATGAAAATGGTATAATATACCATATATATATGAATTATATCTATATAGCCAAAAATAAATGTATAGAAATCTAAGGAAATCTATACAAATCTATACAATTCCATAGAAAAATATAGAAATGAATACAAAAATATAAAGAAATGTATGGAAATATAAGGCAATTATATAGAAATCTATAGAAATCTATAGAAAACTATGGAAATATATATGAAAATAAAGAAATATATAGAAATATGATAGAAATATTAAGGGAATTGTATAGAAATGTATAGAAAACCGAAGAAATCTATAGAAAAACCATAAGATGGGTGGTTTCTAGTACTGTAAATGACCTGTTGTTAGACAGCGTGGTCAAAAACATATATAGGGGGTAGGTCGTGGCTGGCCTGCCCCTCACAGAGTACTATTGATCAAAACTTATGATATCCATATGATTTTGTCAATATATATTGGTAATGAAAAAATTGTATAGATATATGCGATTATATATGAAAATGGTATAATATACCATATATATATGAATTATATCTATATAGCCAAAAATAAATGTATAGAAATCTAAGGAAATCTATACAAATCTATACAATTCCATAGAAAAATATAGAAATGAATACGAAAATATAAAGAAATGTATGGAAATATAAGGCAATTATATAGATATCTATAGAAACAAGAAAACTATGGAAATATATATGAAAATAAAGAAATATATAGAAATATATAGAAATATGATAGAAATATTAAGGGAATTGTATAGAAATGTATGGAAAACCGAAGAAATCTATAGAAAAACCATAAGATGGGTGGTTTCTAGTACTGTAAATGACCTGTTGTTAGACAGCGTGGTCAAAAACATATATAGGGGGTAGGTCGTGGCTGGCCTGCCCCTCACAGAGTACTATTGATCAAAACTTATGATATCCATATGATTTTGTCAATATATATTGGTAATGAAAAAATTGTATAGATATATGCGATTATATATGAAAATGGTATAATATACCATATATATATGAATTATATCTATATAGCCAAAAATAAATGTATAGAAATCTAAGGAAATCTATACAAATCTATACAATTCCATAGAAAAATATAGAAATGAATACGAAAATATAAAGAAATGTATGGAAATATAAGGCAATTATATAGATATCTATAGAAATCTATAGAAAACTATGGAAATATATATGAAAATAAAGAAATATATAGAAATATATAGAAATATTAAGGGAATTGTATAGAAATGTATGGAAAACCGAAGAAATCTATAGAAAAACCATAAGATGGGTGGTTTCTAGTACTGTAAATGACCTGTTGTTAGACAGCGTGGTCAAAAACATATATAGGGGGTAGGCCGTGGCTGGCCTGCCCCTCACAGAGTACTATTGATCAAAACTTATGATATCCATATGATTTTGTCAATATATATTGGTAATGAAAAAATTGTATAGATATATGCGATTATATATGAAAATGGTATAATATACCATATATATATGAATTATATCTATATAGCCAAAAATAAATGTATAGAAATCTAAGGAAATCTATACAAATCTATACAATTCCATAGAAAAATATAGAAATGAATACGAAAATATAAAGAAATGTATGGAAATATAAGGCAATTATATAGATATCTATAGAAATCTATAAAAAACTATGGAAATATATATGAAAATAAAGAAATATATAGAAATATATAGAAATATTAAGGGAATTGTATAGAAATGTATGGAAAACCGAAGAAATCTATAGAAAAACCATAAGATGGGTGGTTTCTAGTACTGTAAATGACCTGTTGGTAGACAGCGTGGTCAAAAACATATATAGGGGGTAGGTCGTGGCTGGCCTGCCCCTCACAGAGTACTACTATTGATCAAAACTTATGATATCCATATGATTTTGTCAATATATATTGGTAATGAAAAAATTGTATAGATATATGCGATTATATATGAAAATGGTATAATATACCATATATATATGAATTATATCTATATAGCCAAAAATAAATGTATAGAAATCTAAGGAAATCTATACAAATCTATACAATTCCATAGAAAAATATAGAAATGAATACAAAAATATAAAGAAATGTATGGAAATATAAGGCAATTATATAGATATCTATAGAAATCTATAGAAAACTATGGAAATATATATGAAAATAAAGAAATATATAGAAATATATAGAAATATGATAGAAATATTAAGGGAATTGTATAGAAATGTATGGAAAACCGAAGAAATCTATAGAAAAACCATAAGATGGGTGGTTTCTAGTACTGTAAATGACCTGTTGGTAGACAGCGTGGTCAAAAACATATATAGGGGGTAGGTCGTGGCTGGCCTGCCCCTCACAGAGTACTATTGATCAAAACTTATGATATCCATATGATTTTGTCAATATATATTGGTAATGAAAAATAAAAAAAAAAAAAAAAATTGTATAGATATATGAAAATATATCTATATAGCCATATATAAATTGATGGAAACCATGCGTTGGATGGTTTCCATATAGGGGGCAGACCGTGGGCTGGCGGCTGCCCTAACTATAAGTATTGCTCAAAACTTATGATTTTGTCAATACCTATAATAAATAAATGAATTGCTTGGATAAAAATATATATTAATGGTATAATATACTACCATAATAGAGGGCAGACCGTGGGCTGGCTGCCCTAAGAACTATAAGTATTGCTCAAAACATATGATATTCATATGATTTTGTCAATACCATATAATAAATAAATTAATTATATGGATAAAAATATTTATTAATGGTATAATATATTACCATAATAAAGGGCAGACCGTTGGCTGGCTGCCCTAAGAAATATAAGTATTTGCTCAAAACTTATATATTATATTATATGGATAAACATATTTATTAATGGTATAATATACTA
>JAECXW010000821.1:0-7500 GCA_018153365.1 Drosophila fuyamai | reverse complement strand
TCTAAAACTAAATATAACCATGAGACCGATAGTAAACAAGTACCGTGAGGGAAAGTTGAAAAGAACTCTGAATAGAGAGTTAAACAGTACGTGAAACTGCTTAGAGGTTAAGCCCGATGAACCTGAATATCCATTATGGAAAATTCATCATTAAAATTTTAATATTTAAACAATATTATGATAATAGTGTGCATTTTTTCCATATAAGGACATTGTAATCTATTAACATACAAAATTTATCATAAAATATGGCTTATAGTTTATTCCAATTAAAATGCTTGCGTTTTAACACAGATTAAATGTCATTAATTTGATAAAGTGTTGATAGATTTATATGAATACAGTGCGTTAATTTTTCGGAATTATATAATGGCATAATTATCATTGATTTTTGTGTTTATTATAAGCATTTGTATGATTAACAATGCGAAAGATTCAGGATACCTTCGGGACCCGTCTTGAAACACGGACCAAGGAGTCTAACATATGTGCAAGTTATTGGGATATAAACCTAATAGCGTAATTAACTTGACTATTAATGGGATTAGTTTTTTAACTATTTATAGTTAATTAACACAATCCCGGGGCGTTCTATATAGTTATGTATAATGATATTTATATTATTTATGCCTCTAACTGGAACGTACCTTGAGCAGATATGCTGTGACCCGAAAGATGGTGAACTATACTTGATCAGGTTGAAGTCAGGGGAAACCCTGATGGAAGACCGAAACAGTTCTGACGTGCAAATCGATTGTCAGAATTGAGTATAGGGGCGAAAGACCAATCGAACCATCTAGTAGCTGGTTCCTTCCGAAGTTTCCCTCAGGATAGCTGGTGCATTTTAATGTTATATAAAATAATCTTATCTGGTAAAGCGAATGATTAGAGGCCTTAGGGTCGAAACGATCTTAACCTATTCTCAAACTTTAAATGGGTAAGAACCTTAACTTTCTTGATATGAAGTTTAAGGTTATGATATAATGTGCCCAGTGGGCCACTTTTGGTAAGCAGAACTGGCGCTGTGGGATGAACCAAACGTAATGTTACGGTGCCCAAATTAACAACTCATGCAGATACCATGAAAGGCGTTGGTTGCTTAAAACAGCAGGACGGTGATCATGGAAGTCGAAATCCGCTAAGGAGTGTGTAACAACTCACCTGCCGAAGCAACTAGCCCTTAAAATGGATGGCGCTTAAGTTGTATACCTATACATTACCGCTAAAGTAGATGATTTATGTTACTTGTAATATAAATTTTGAAACTTTAGTGAGTAGGAAGGTACAATGGTATGCGTAGAAGTGTTTGGCGTAAGCCTGCATGGAGCTGCCATTGGTACAGATCTTGGTGGTAGTAGCAAATAATCGAATGAGACCTTGGAGGACTGAAGTGGAGAAGGGTTTCGTGTGAACAGTGGTTGATCACGAGTTAGTCGGTCCTAAGTTCAAGGCGAAAGCCGAAAATTTTCAAGTAAAAACAAAAAGCGAATATATATATATGAATTAAATGCCAATAATAATATACTTGAATAATTTTGAACGAAAGGGAATACGGTTCCAATTCCGTAACCTGTTGAGTATCCGTTTGTTATTAAATATGGGCCTCGTGCTCATCCTGGCAACAGGAACGACCATAAAGAAGCCGTCGAGAGATATCGGAAGAGTTTTCTTTTCTGTTTTATAGCCGTACTACCATGGAAGTCTTTCGCAGAGAGATATGGTAGATGGGCTAGAAGAGCATGACATATACTGTTGTGTCGATATTTTCTCCTCGGACCTTGAAAATTTATGGTGGGGACACGCAAACTTCTCAACAGGCCGTACCAATATCCGCAGCTGGTCTCCAAGGTGAAGAGTCTCTAGTCGATAGAATAATGTAGGTAAGGGAAGTCGGCAAATTAGATCCGTAACTTCGGGATAAGGATTGGCTCTGAAGATTGAGATAGTCGGGCTTGATTGGGAAACAATAACATGGTTTATGTGCTCGTTCTGGGTAAATAGAGTTTCTATCATTTATGGTGGTAACTTGTTCCCCGGATAGTTTAGTTTCGTAGCCAATTGTGGAACTTTCTTGCTAAAATTTTTAAGAATACTAATTGGGTCAAACCAATTAGTTCTTATTAATTATAACGATTATCAATTAACAATCAATTCAGAACTGGCACGGACTTGGGGAATCCGACTGTCTAATTAAAACAAAGCATTGTGATGGCCCTAGCGGGTGTTGACACAATGTGATTTCTGCCCAGTGCTCTGAATGTCAAAGTGAAGAAATTCAAGTAAGCGCGGGTCAACGGCGGGAGTAACTATGACTCTCTTAAGGTAGCCAAATGCCTCGTCATCTAATTAGTGACGCGCATGAATGGATTAACGAGATTCCTACTGTCCCTATCTACTATCTAGCGAAACCACAGCCAAGGGAACGGGCTTGGAATAATTAGCGGGGAAAGAAGACCCTTTTGAGCTTGACTCTAATCTGGCAGTGTAAGGAAAAAAAAAAGGGGGGGAAAAAGGGGGGGGATTTAGACCTCGGTTTGGTATCGCCAATGAAATACCACTACTCTTATTGTTTCCTTACTTACTTGATTAAATGGAACGTGTATCATTTCCTAGCCATTATACGGATATATTTATTATATCTTATGGTATTGGGTTTTGATGCAAGCTTCTTGATCAAAGTATCACGAGTTTGTTATATAATCGCAAACAAATTCTTTAATAAAACAGTGCATTTATGTATTTTTGATTTGAAAATTTGGTATAACTCCAATTACTCAGGTATGATCCAATTCAAGGACATTGCCAGGTAGGGAGTTTGACTGGGGCGGTACATCTCTCAAATAATAACGGAGGTGTCCCAAGGCCAGCTCAGTGCGGACAGAAACCACACATAGAGCAAAAGGGCAAATGCTGACTTGATCTCGGTGTTCAGTACACACAGGGACAGCAAAAGCTCGGCCTATCGATCCTTTTGGTTTAAAGAGTTTTTAACAAGAGGTGTCAGAAAAGTTACCATAGGGATAACTGGCTTGTGGCGGCCAAGCGTTCATAGCGACGTCGCTTTTTGATCCTTCGATGTCGGCTCTTCCTATCATTGTGAAGCAAAATTCACCAAGCGTTGGATTGTTCACCCATGCAAGGGAACGTGAGCTGGGTTTAGACCGTCGTGAGACAGGTTAGTTTTACCCTACTAATGACAAAACGTTGTTGCGACAGCATTCCTGCGTAGTACGAGAGGAACCGCAGGTACGGACCAATGGCACAATACTTGTTCGAGCGAACAGTGGTATGACGCTACGTCCGTTGGATTATGCCTGAACGCCTCTAAGGTCGTATCCGTGCTGGACTGCAATGATAAATAAGGGGCAATTTGCATTGTATGGCTTCTAAACCATTTAAAGTTTATATTCATTTATGAACGACAATGGATGTGATGCCAATGTAATTTGTAACATAGTAAATTGGGAGGATCTTCGATCACCTGATGCCGCGCTAGTTACATATAAAAACATTATTTAATACAATGACAAAGCCTAGAATCAATTGTAAACGACTTTTGTAACAGGCAAGGTGTTGTAAGTGGTTGAGCAGCTGCCATACTGCGATCCACTGAAGCTTATCCTTTGCTTGATGATTCGATAAACCAATAGAAAATATATTATAATATATATTATAATATAAACAAATTAGAATTATCATATATTTTTGATAATTTTATATTGTATTATATTATATTTTATATATATATATATAATATATTTTATACCACATAGTAGCCAATGGGTCGTCATCTTATTAGTGACGCAGATCGTAGCCAAATGCATCGTCATCTTATTAGTGACGCAGATCGTAGCCAAATGCATCGTCATCTTATTAGTGACGCGTATGATATGAAATTCAAGTAAAAAGAGTCTAACTATGATTATCGTAAGGTAGCCAAACGCATCGTCATCTAATAGTGACGCGCGCATGCATGAATAAATCAAATTGATGGATAAATTTAAAGTGTCAGAGTCTGAACTTTAAACACATATAAAGAAATGTATTGAAATCTATGGAAATCTATAGATATATAGAAATATATAGAAATATAAAAAAATGTATACAAATGTATGGAAATGTATAGAAATGTATGGAAATCTATGGATATCTATAGATATATAGAAATATATGGAAATATAAAGAAATGTATGGAAATGAAACGAATTCTATAGATATATAGAAATATATGGAAATATAAAAAAATGTATACAAATATATGGAAATGTATAGAAATGTATGAAAATCTATGGATATCTATAGATATATAGAAATATATGGAAATATAAAGAAATGTATGGAAATGAAAAGAAATCTATAGAAATCTATAGATATATAGAAATATATGAAAAATATAAAGAAATGTATGGAAATTAAAAGAAATCTATAGAAATCTATAGATATATAGAAATATATGGAAATATAAAGAAATGTATGGAAATGTATAGAAATCTATAGAAATCTATAGATATATAGAAATATATGGAAATATAAAAAAATTTATGGAAATCTATGGATATCTATAGATATATAGAAATATATGGAAATATAAAGAAATGTATGGAAATGAAACGAAATCTATAGATATATAGAAATATATGAATAATATAAAGAAATGTATGGAAATGAAAAGAAATCTATAGAAATCTATAGATATATAGAAATATATGGAAATATAAAGAAATGTATGGAAATGTATAGAAATCTATAGAAATCTATAGATATATAGAAATATATGGAAATATAAAAAAATGTATACAAATGTATGGAAATGTATAGAAATGTATGAAAATCTATGGATATCTATAGATATATAGAAATATATATATGGAAATATAAAGAAATGTATGGAAATGAAACGAAATCTATAGATATATAGAAATATATGGAAATATAAAGAAATGTATGGAAATGAAAAGAAATCTATAGAAATCTATAGATATATAGAAATATATGGAAATATAAAGAAATGTATGGAAATTTATAGAAATGTATAGAAATATGATAGAAATATTAAGGGAATTGTATAGAAATGTGAAGAAAACCGAAGAAATCTATAGAAAAACCATACGATGGGTGGTTTCTAGTACTGTAAATGACCTGTTGTTAGACAGCGTGGTCAAAAACATATATAGGGGGTAGGTCGTGGCTGGCCTGCCCCTCAAGTAGTACTATTGAACAAAACTTATGATATCCATATGATTTTGTCAATATATATTGGTAATGAGAAAATTGTATAGATATATGCGATTATATATGAAAATGGTATAATATACCATATATATATGAATTATATCTATATAGCCAAAAATAAATGTATAGAAATCTAAGGAAATCTATACAAATCTATACAATTCCATAGAAAAATATAGAAATGAATACAAAAATATAAAGAAATGTATGGAAATATAAGGCAATTATATAGAAATCTATAGAAATCTATAGAAAACTATGGAAATATATATGAAAATAAAGAAATATATAGAAATATGATAGAAATATTAAGGGAATTGTATAGAAATGTATAGAAAACCGAAGAAATCTATAGAAAAACCATAAGATGGGTGGTTTCTAGTACTGTAAATGACCTGTTGTTAGACAGCGTGGTCAAAAACATATATAGGGGGGTAGGTCGTGGCTGGCCTGCCCCTCACAGAGTACTATTGATCAAAACTTATGATATCCATATGATTTTGTCAATATATATTGGTAATGAAAAAATTGTATAGATATATGCGATTATATATGAAAATGGTATAATATACCATATATATATGAATTATATCTATATAGCCAAAAATAAATGTATAGAAATCTAAGGAAATCTATACAAATCTATACAATTCCATAGAAAAATATAGAAATGAATACGAAAATATAAAGAAATGTATGGAAATATAAGGCAATTATATAGATATCTATAGAAAACTATGGAAATATATGTGAAAATAAAGAAATATATAGAAATATATAGAAATATGATAGAAATATTAAGGGAATTGTATAGAAATGTATGGAAAACCGAAGAAATCTATAGAAAAACCATAAGATGGGTGGTTTCTAGTACTGTAAATGACCTGTTGTTAGACAGCGTGGTCAAAAACATATATAGGGGGTAGGTCGTGGCTGGCCTGCCCCTCACAGAGTACTATTGATCAAAACTTATGATATCCATATGATTTTGTCAATATATATTGGTAATGAAAAAATTGTATAGATATATGCGATTATATATGAAAATGGTATAATATACCATATATATATGAATTATATCTATATAGCCAAAAATAAATGTATAGAAATCTAAGGAAATCTATACAAATCTATACAATTCCATAGAAAAATATAGAAATGAATACGAAAATATAAAGAAATGTATGGAAATATAAGGCAATTATATAGATATCTATAGAAATCTATAGAAAACTATGGAAATATATATGAAAATAAAGAAATATATAGAAATATATAGAAATATTAAGAAATGGGAATTGTATAGAAATGTATGGAAAACCGAAGAAATCTATAGAAAAACCATAAGATGGGTGGTTTCTAGTACTGTAAATGACCTGTTGTTAGACAGCGTGGTCAAAAAATATATAGGGGGTAGGCCGTGGCTGGCCTGCCCCTCACAGAGTACTATTGATCAAAACTTATGATATCCATATGATTTTGTCAATATATATTGGTAATGAAAAAATTGTATAGATATATGCGATTATATATGAAAATGGTATAATATACCATATATATATGAATTATATCTATATAGCCAAAAATAAATGTATAGAAATCTAAGGAAATCTATACAAATCTATACAATTCCATAGAAAAATATAGAAATGAATACAAAATATAAAGAAATGTATGGAAATATAAGGCAATTATATAGATATCTATAGAAATCTATAAAAACTATGGAAATATATATGAAAATAAAGAAATATATAGAAATATATAGAAATATTAAGGGAATTGTATAGAAATGTATGGAAAACCGAAGAAATCTATAGAAAAACCATAAGATGGGTGGTTTCTAGTACTGTAAATGACCTGTTGGTAGACAGCGTGGTCAAAAACATATATAGGGGGTAGGTCGTGGCTGGCCTGCCCCTCACAGAGTACTATTGATCAAAACTTATGATATCCATATGATTTTGTCAATATATATTGGTAATGAAAAAATTGTATAGATATATGCGATTATATATGAAAATGGTATAATATACCATATATATAAAGAATTATATCTATATAGCCAAAAATAAATGTATAGAAATCTAAGGAAATCTATACAAATCTAATAATATCCATAGAAAAATATAGAAATGAATACAAAAATATAAAGAAATGTATGGAAATATAAGGCAATTATATAGATATCTATAGAAATCTATAGAAAACTATGGAAATATATATGAAAATAAAGAAATATATAGAAATATATAGAAATATGATAGA